>JAAAKE020091655.1:1602-20601 GCA_010014785.2 Anisolabis maritima | reverse complement strand
AAATTATTTTTTCCTGGGTCAGAAAAAAAATGATTCTATGGTGGATGCCGATATCAACATTTTTTAGATGATTGTAGACATTGGTTGAAAAATATTTATATATATGGAATCTATTAAAGTTACAATGTGTCCCGAGTACCGTACAAAATTTTTAATCATAATTTAGTTCTTATTATTCTCCCATCCATAGTTTCCTGAATTATCGTTTTCCCGCAATGATTGTTTGAAAATCACCTTGTTGTATTTCCCGTAAAGATTGAAAGAAAAAATAATTATTTCTTGTTTGGTCTCTGAGTAAGATGATGAAAATAACAAGAGATGATGCTGAGTTTCACTAAGGCTTATTTATGGAGCTTCACAAAAAGTTAAGTATTTTCTGTGAGCGACGATCGTGAAAACATTTAAGTTTGGAAACGTATTTTCTTTTGAGACATGAAGTAAAGCAATTATTTATTTACAGTATTAATAGAAGATGTCAAAGCAGAAAGGGATATTTATATATAAATACGAAGTAAGAGGTACCACTTTTTGTATGTAGCCAGGAAAACAAAACAAAAAGATGTTTATTTTTTGGCCGATTTTTCGGAAGCTCGTCATGTCCTATCTCAAGGTCAAAAAATTGTCTTGAGAAAGGACATCCAAAACGTTGACCAAAAAAAATATCTTTTTTTTCCTGGCTGCACATCCTTCGCTTCCTGTTGAGATTGAACCATTACTGCATTGGTGGACTCAATTGTCTTTTACTCCATTTCCTTGAAATTCGATAGACCGATATTTTATTGAAATTTGTTTCTGGTTATAAATTTATTCATTTTCAAAATCCTTATTATATTATAATTAATTTAATTTAAGAGAAAAGTTGAAATAATTACCTGGGAATCACCCATTCACCACTAAGCGTAAAAGCAGCTTCCTTGGAATCGTTGTCAGCAAAAGAAGTAGATGGTTGCGGAGAGTTGGACACTTCACCATTTGCACGAGCCAAATTTAATTCCAATGAAAATAAATCTATTACTTTTGTAAAACCTTCCCTTGATAAGACCTCTTTTGAAGAAGAAGAAGAAGAAGGAGCATCATCAAATTTTGCTGTTTCTTCTTTTCTCTTGTCTTGTTCACATGTCTCTTCTTCAGGGGAAACTTGTTTAGGTTCAGCACTAACACTTGTTTGCTTAGTCATTTCACGAGCCTTTAATTTTAATTGTGTCGAGAGATCGAGTTGAGTCAAATCGAATGGACGATCCTTTATTAAGGAAGGAAGAGTTAAAAGAGAAGAACCAGAGCGTCGATTCGTTTTTTCTAAAGTTATTGGTGTTTTAGATAATGAAGGTTCTTTGATTGTCGGAGTGGGTGGAAATTCCTTTTCTCTGTAAAATAAAAGATTAAGTGCATATTAGAATAAAAATAATTATAAAAATGATCACGATAGCAAATTCGATCTCATCTTGAACCATGGAGCTTCTCGTATTTCGAAAATACGTCTACAAAAAGGACTCAAAGGGGGCCGAAACTCTGGCGAAACCCGAGGAGACTCCAATAAACCCGGAGTCACAAATTAAGAAAAGGAAATATTGGACAAGGAGGACTGTGACTTGCAGGAGATCTCAGCAATGTTCCGCAATATGCAGACAGATGAAGAGGATCTGCTGTCGCTATCGGATGATGAAGCAGCGGCAAATCAGTCTTCGGATCATTCAAGCAGTCGACAAGATGACCCGAGTACTGCAAATAAACCTGCATCACTCTAGGGCAGCGCCGACTGCCCTATTACTCCGCCTAGCCCAAAAGGGGGAGGATATCACCCTGATTCAGGAATCATGGGTCGTTAAAAACCAGATATGTAGATTAGGAACTAGAGAGTATAGAGTGATCTACACGAAAGATAAAGGTAAGCCTAGAACATGTCTAAGGATTAAAAAGGCAGTTAAGTCTTTTGTGTTACCTAATTTTTGTGACCGGAATACTGTTGCAATCAAACTATCCTTAAAAATCTACTATCAAAAGATAAGCCGGAAACTCCCAAAACCGAAGAAGAGCGAGATTGGTTAGTGGAGATGTAAACTAAAGCCTACAACCAAGCATCAAAAAAGTCTTGCCCCGTAAGCTTCACCAAAAGCAAATCCAACCATGGTGGACATCTGAGATTAGCGAACTTCGGAAAGAAAGTCGTAGGATGTTCAACATGTCAAAAAGAATCAATGAATGTGATGCCTATAAGAAGAGCTTAAAACGTTTCAAAAAGCAAATAAGGAAGGCTAGAAGAGCCTCCTGGCCTCAGAGACAAGCAGGCCACGGAAGATCTTATCAACAGATCCAGCGATACTCTGCAATATTCTTAAACCGGATGGTGACTGGAAAGTCAGGAAAGCCTTGAGCTCCTGGAAAACACTCACTTCCCCGGCTGCGAGGATGAGAATACGGGACGGGATGTGGACGATGCTGGAAGACAATACCAACATAGCCAGCCCATAATATACTTAACAAAAAAGTATTGGAATGGGCGATTAAGGAATTCGAGCCATATAAATATACAGAAAATTGAAAAAACTGACCTAAAAAGAGTATATTCTAGCGGCCGATATAGAAGGGACTTTCAACAATATTGACCCGGAGGTAATCCCTAGGTCCTTAAAAAACCTGGATGTAATAGCCCCCCTGGTCAAATTAATTAATCGACTATTGAATAACAGAGTCATTATATCAGTACTAGGCAATTCTGCTATCCGGAGGAATGCGGTGAGAGGCACGCCTTAGAGAGGGGTCCTTTAGTCGCTTTTGTGGAATCTAGCGCTAAATTGAATTGCTGACTGACCTGGAGAGTGACTGACCGGGTGCAATGTAACAGCGTATGCAGACGATATAGCAATAGCAATTTCTGGAAAATGTCTGAAAACTATTCCAGAATTAATGTAATCGGCATTAAACAGACTGCATGGTGCAATGGATGCAGTTTAAAAGTCAATCCAGAAAAGATAGAAATACTTCTCTTCACAAGGAAACACAGAGTACCAGACCTCAAACCAATCACTCTTTGTGGGGTGCGACTCAGTGTCTCGAGTAGGCTGACGTGGAGACCGAACCAACATTACCGAAAGAATTCAGGCAACGGTGGCAGTGTATTCCTGCAAAACAACAATAGGGAAGAGATGGGGATTAGAACCCCGCTTGGTCCATTGAATATACATAGGGGTGGTATGACCCACCCTTCTGATGGACAAAAAATACCTATTTGAAAGAATTAATCAAGATACTGAGAAGAGCATCCATGTTAATCACAAGATGCCTGAAATCAACCCCTACCAAAGCACTAGAGACTTTGTTTAACTAAATATTTAACTTTGATAGATTTGATCGGAGAGCAAATGGCGACGAAAGCCGCATTAAGATTAAGTCTAACTTCACCGTGGACCAAAAAACACTATGGGCACTCCAAAATCCTAAACAAACTAGGAAAAATTGGAGGCCCTTTCATAAATATAGACTATACTCTGCCAACACTATTCTTCGAAAATAACTTCTCAGTAACCATAACCTTCCAGGTAAGGATGGAAAACGGGGATTATTCGACGAGGTAGCGGGACGTGTTTTTTATACGAACGGCTCCAGGTTGGGAGCAGAAGTCTTCTTAGAAAGCCTGAATCTCAAAATGTCATCACGCCTGCCAGATCACTGCCACACAGTGTTTTTCAAGTTGAAGTGATGGCCATTAACGAAGTAGCCGAATGGTTGAAGCGTAACGAAATGCCCATGAAAGACATTATGATTTTCGCTGAGAGCCAAGCTGCGATCAAATCAATTTCTGGAATTTCTACAACATCCAAAGAAGCCTGAGATTGCCGCACCTGGCTTAATGAAGCCTGCTGGAAAGCATAATGTGCACCTGATATGGATACCTGGTCACAGAGATATCCCAGCATGGCGGACGAGCTAGCAAAGAAAAGCACAGCCCTTCCTCCCTCTGCAATCACTCACCACTTGGGAGTATCATTATCTACCTGAAGATATATCAGGTGGAAGAATGAAATTACTTTCACCATAACAAAATACTTATGGCCGAAGTACGACTACAAAGGATCTAAAGAACTTATTCTACTGAATCGTGCCTCAATAAACAATGTAGTAGCAGTGATAACAGGACATTGTCCAACACTGCCCAGACACGCAAGGAGACTGGCTCTGGGCACAAACGACCACAGTAGAAGTTGTCAAGAGGAAGAGGAATCCATAATTCACTATCTGTCAATGACCAGCACTATCTTGTAAAATTGCTAGTGTTCTGAGATTTAATGTTATCCTGCCTGCTCATTTGAGGAAACAACCGCCTCAGAGTATATTTTAATTTAAATCAATATTTCTAAATATAAATATAAAACAAAATATTAATATAAGTGATAATAATAAATATTTTTTTTTTGTTATACGAATGAATGAAACCAAATGTTTATTTATACCACCTTCACATGACGCGATAGACGCTCGCCATCCTTATTGCTGATAAGAGGTTTTTTGAGGAGTATACGTTATAAAATTTAGATAAAAATAATTGCATGATCAAGCTTTCTGATCGCTCGTTCTTGATGGATGTCTGCATTTATTTATTTTTTTTAATTTTATGAAGTGATCACCTCAAAAAATCTCTAACAGTAATGAGGATAGCGAGCGTTATGCGCGCCCAAATATTTGTTTAATAAAGGTGTGAAAGTGGTTTAGAATAAACAGCTGGATTATAAAAAAATAATCATTTAGTAGATCATCATTATTCAATAATAATATTAATATTGTTTTATCCAAATTATCTAAGTAGTTAATAGAATTTTACGATTGTATTTTATTGTTATTCAAATAAATAAGGCCGATTAAATCTTCCGCGGGGATCGTTTGAAAGACACTGCTGTATCATTTAATAATTAGAGACTTGGAATGAATGAAACATTGTTACCTTATTATTTTGATGACTGGGACATTAACAATCTGATCTTCAGATGGTTCGGAATTGGTTCCTTGATGAGCGATGAGAACATGTCGTGAACGATTCACTTCAGATGAGAATGAACGATCACAACTTTGGCATGAAAATCTTGCTTGTTTCGCATGTCTTGATGTCAGATGGGCATCGAGACCACGTTGAGCACTGAAGCGTCGCTCGCATTCAAGACAAGCAAAATACCTTGGACGAAAAAAAGATATTGGGCTTTTAATGATAAGGTTAAAACGTTCTAATATTCTTATAATCGATTAGATACTCAAGGTCAGGTATTTATTCAAAACAAATCAAATTATTAGAAAGTTTTATAGCTCCCACCCACTCCTTGGGATTGACATTGTCAATATCGCAGAGTTCCTGGTCCAAGGGCCTGGGAACTTCAGGGAGAAGAATGATTATTGTGATATCCATTTTTTATATAATATAAAATTAAAAATATTACAATTTCAATGAAAAATATATTTTTTATTTAATTTCTAAAAAAATTGATTATTTTATCTAATATTTTAAGAATTTTTAACGAATTATTATTAAAAAAGAAAAAGAAATGAATTAATAATTATAATTTAAATGTAAAATTTATCCAGAAATCGATTTTAAAAAAATTATATATATAATCTGGAAAGACTCTCATCATCTGGTCTTCTTCTTCTTATCCTTGTCTGGGTAGTCTTCCTCTAGGAAGATCATAACTAATTCGACAGTCGCAGTTGCGACTACTACATCCAGCAGGGGAATCATTATTATTTCGGTAGTCGCCGTCGTGACTACTATCCCAAAGAGATTATCAAAGCGAGAGTCACCATTGTTACTACTACTACCCCGAAGAAGGGTCGTCTTCACCTACATCACCATCATCTACATCATTGTCTTCGTCAGGCAGTCGTCTAGAACAGTGGTTCTCAACCTCTTTTTGTTCACGAACAGCAAAATAACTTTAAATTTTTTTTGCGAAAATTTCTCAAAATAAATAAACTTTTACAATATTGAATGGTTTAAATGACAAAAAATTTAAGAAAAAAAAATGTGTATTGCATTCTCTTGTCTTAACCAACGTTTTAAGCATAACACATCGCTCAATAAGTCCCGGGACTAACTAATAAAACATTTATTTGCCAAAATTCTTCTTTATCCATCAACATAGTCTCCTCCAAGAGCGAGCGATACATTCATACCAACACTTTCCTAACTTTTTCTATGCCAGCCGTGTAGAATGATTTGTTTTTGCTTTCAAAATAGGCGTTACTTTTGGCAATCACTTCATCATTGGAGCCAAATCTCTTTCCCTGGAGCATTTTTTTAGGTCTGCGAACAGTCAATAGTCGCTAGGGGCCAAATCAGGAGAATATGGGGGGTGCGGAGGCAATTCGAATTTCAAATCATGCAATTTAGTAATCATCGATGCGTTGTTGTTTCTGCTCCTTAGTGAGCAAACGCGGTACCCATTTCGAAAAAAGATTTTTCATGACCAAATGCTCATGCAAAATAGTGTAAACACTACCAAATCATACCTTCAGGATGACAACTATCTCACGCAACTTTTCTTTGCTATCTTTTTGAGCGTTTTTTTTTTTTTATGTTTTCTGGTGTAACATACAAAACAACCTCAACGATCAGAGCATTCAGCATCATTTGTGTCTAAATGATTGCGTTTGAAATCAGCATGGTTGTTTTCGACAGTGCAGAGCCCGGGTAAACACTTTGCAAGCTATCTCAGAGTTCGGTATTTTTTCTCATTAAAAAGCAATGTTTTATGAACACACGAAATTCGGTTTTTTCCATTGTTTAGGAAATAGCAAAAGTTACTTCACTATAACCGCTGCAACTAAATGACAGAATGTCGGAATGTTATCATATTTTGAAATATAACTTTCAAAGGTTGGTACTAACTGAGAATGGTATGGATTTGTTATTAGTGGTGCCTTTTGTTCGTAAGTCCCGGGACTTATTGATCGATGTGTTATTGTGATCCATTCATGTTTTCTTTATAATATAATATAATAAGATCCAGAACAAGGCGATTCAGACAGGAAATCTGTAATTTCTTGTGATCCACTTTAAATAGGTGCTTATAATTATAAATTCTCAATTTTAATTTCACAAATTTGTCGATTATCTTCTTCGTTATTGGATTTTTCAAGTCCGTTTCTTAGGAAATCTTTATATATATAAATATATGAATTTTAATTTAATGGCTTAATAGTAATATATTGGGTATCGAATAATTAAGAATGACTAGCAATCAATTTATTTATTGTATATTCGTCAAAGGCTGGGAACGTCATTGGGATAGATGAGGTGTATCAATTAGTATGAAATAGGAATGAATTACATAATTATGATTAGATGCTTTTTTTGTTACCTCTCAGCATGAACACGAAGAAGATGAGCAAGTACAGTATCTAGCGTAGGAAAAGCTTCAGGACAATAGACACACAAATGAGGAGGGATTTGTCTCCGATGTACGTTGAGATGTCTTCGTGCCAGGGGTTGGCTTGTGAATCCACGTTCACAATATAGACAAAGGGCGTGAGGTCGTGGCCGAGGACGATCAGGATGCTTTGTCTAAAACAAGAATTGAAATTAGTAGGCATTTAGGAATTTTTATAAAACAGGATAAAAATAAAAATTACAGTGATATATTATTCAAGAAAATATTAAATTTTTTAATAAAATAAAAAAAAAATGAATGAATTTTTAAGCAAATAAAACCTAAAAAAAATTTTAAAAATTTATTTACTTTTGGGGATTGGAGGTCTTATCATTGGCGTTTCCTGGCCTGCCTCTCGCCCCTCTTTGCTGGATTTATCATTTTAATATTTATCCTCATTTTTTAGTTATGTAAGTGATAAAAAAATAATTAAATAAATTAAGGGGGTGTCATTTTTTCTAGTAGGCTATACAATTTGGCAAATCATTTTTTTTTTAACTTTCTTTATTTTCTATATTTTATAAAATTTTATTGTTTATTTGAGAATTTGAATGATAATATAAGAATTATCCTTTATTTCAAAAATTCGGTCTTTGGCTGCCGAGAAATATAAATGTAAATGTAAATGTAAATGTAACAGTGACACACAAAGTATGGATGGAGCTCCCTCAGGACAATGGATGGATTTTATTAAACTCTACCAGTATATACTACAAAAGATATCCTGAATTAATAAGAAAATATATAGTGATTAGAAAGTTTATATTGATTAGATCCGATTAGCTGAGGGATCAGCATCTCCCACTCAATGAAATTTAGACATAATCAAATCAGATTTTAACATAAAAGTTAGTAAGTAATAAGTAATATTATCAAAAAGTAAAATTATAATTTTTATTGATTTAAATGTTAATTTCTACGGTTTCAAATGAAAATTATTTTATTCTATGCTCTATAAAAAAAACTATTACGGTCTGGCCGGTTTTGGAATTTCAATAAATCTTATATAACCTCGTAAACTGTAAAGAGCAAAATATGGTCATCCAAACCCTTTTTCTTCCCCAACTTCCCCGATTTTTTGTCTATAACAAAGGGAAGAGCAGCGTCCATCACTCAGTCTCTACTTCTCTGGAATTCCGGGAATAGCAGAACTATAATACCGTAATATATATATATATGACTACCCCGATCATAAGTTCATTTTTTTTTTGAAAACGTCAGAAAAAATCATATTTTTTAAGGTTCCGACTATAGGTCATAAGAAAACATTAAAATCATTTTATAAATTTAAAATAATAAAAGGAAACGAAAAATCTGGTGAGACGACCGCACATCACACAACTTTCTCTTATCTAAGGTAAGGAAAATTGTGTTATGTGATTAATCAATTATCAATATTATAAAAAAATTAAATTAATTAAATTGGCAATTTATTAATAGGACATTAATTTATTAATAATAATAATAGTTTATTAATTAGGATTTTTTTTTAGTCTTTTCGGCATCTGAGGCCATATAGACATTAAACGACACATATTATATATATTTACAATACAATGATTCAGGCATATTTATTTATATGTATTGGTATAAATAAATATGCATGGATCATTCTATGGTAAATATATATAATATGTGTCGTTTAATGTGTATATGGCCAGAGTAAAAAAAAAAAAATCTCAAGGCCACGGAGGGGGGGGGGGTAGACATAGGAATTAAAATATTTATATTTTGTTGCTATGGTAAAGGGTCTTCCTATCTTGCAGTTTTTGGATTCTTAAAATCCAAAAATGAGGGCCTCACACTATTTTGAGGTGGAATATAAAACAACTTAAAATTATTTTATTTATTATAAGTACCGCCAAATTAATCAATATATGATGACCTTTATCCCTTAACGATAATTTCATTAAAAAACTTTTCTTATATTCGAGCTAATACAACAAATATATGAAAAAATCTTACTTGTAAATGGGTTTCAAGAAGTTCTCGGTCAGAAATGCCGCTTGATCCTGGTAAATTTTCGGTACAAAGATGACATCCTAAGTGTCCACGAAATAAATGCGTTGTGTTGTAATGTCTTTTAAGTGCATGATGTCGTTTATAAGTTGCAGGACACAAGTCACAACAAAAGAGTCGAACACCAGTATGCGTTTCGAGTTTATGCCACGCTTCAACACGAAAAAGAAACTTATTAATTTCATTTTGGCGAGAATTACCTAATGTTCTGGAAGGTTGTATTCGAAGTTTCTTTTCTGGGATATTTTTTTTCACTTTTCTTTTAGCTGTAGGATGTGGAAGAGATTTATCAGTTGAAATGTTTATTTCATCATTTTCATTTTTAATAAAAGGAACTTGATTTTGATTTTCTTCGAGAGACGTGTCATTTTTTTCACTTTCTTGATTCGAAAAAGAATCTATAATTTCTTCTGATTCACTAATAGATTCATGTTTAATATGTGTCTCTAAATTCTCAATTTTAATTTCACAAATTGGTCGATTATCTTCTTCGTTATTGGATTTTTCAAGTTCATTTTGTAAGAAATCTTTTGGCGAAATTTTTTCTTCTTGAGCCTCTTCTGTTGCAATGGATGGTTGATCAATCAAGTCGGAGTCTTCTATATGTTCTTCTGAAATATTAGCTGGTTGATAACTCATATTTTCATTGTTTAAAGAATTTTCTGATTGGAGATCTTCATTAATCTTTAAAGGAGAGGAATGAGAATTATTTTCATTTTTTATTTCATCTTCATTTTCTAATTCTTCTGATTTTTCTTTCAAGCTATCTTCATTTTTGGATTTATTTTCTTCATTAAAATTCAATTCAGAGGGTAAGGGTTCATTCACTAGAACATTCTCTATAAGAGCTTGACAAATAATATTTTCATTCTCCGAAGATTGAGCAGCGGTACATTTGATATTTTCTATTTCTTTTGAATTTATAAAAAAATTATTATCTTGTAATTCAATAAATGGATCATTTAGGAAATTTATTTGTGCAATTTGAATCTTTGAATTAATATCAATAATATTTTTAGAATATGAACTATTATTATTAGTTTGAGGAGTTTTAATTAAATTAAAATTATTTTCTTTTTCTAAATTATTTAAAGAATTTTCAGAGGATGATGAAGGGCCACTTTCTAAATTTATGGATGAATTATCTTTTTCAATTGAGATTTGATCACATTTTTTATTTTCCTGATTATTTTGCTCTTTTACGGGCTCCAAAATATTTTCTTGATTTTCTGCTTGTTTACTTGATGGCTCATCTAATTCTTTTGAAGACATTTGCTCTTCCAGAGAGTAGGATGTTTTTGATGAACAACTACCTTTTATTTCTATTGGTTCATTTTTTCTTGTTTCCCTATCCATTAAATATTTGTGCTCGTGCAAGGAGTCTAAGATAATATTTTCAGTTGACAAATTTTCATTTGAAAAATTCTCTTTTTCTAAATTAGATGAACAACTTACTGGAGAATTCAATGTCACTTGGTCAGATTCTTCTGAAATAAGAAAATTTTCATTTTGATTAAAACTAGTTGATTTATTTGGTTCAAGAATTTCATTTTGGTCATTTGAAGGAATCTGTTCCTGAATTTGTGAAGGCCCCTTTTCCTTTAAAGAATCATCTTGATTTTCATCTTGACTAGTGGCCTTCGATTCAGTCTTAGGGATTTCAAATGACTTTTTGGAATCAGTCTTGGGATTTGAACAATCAACATTAATATTCTCTTTAAATGGTAAAGAATTAATTTTGGAAGATGTTTTAAGCAATAAACTTTTATTTGGGCAGTGAATTTTATTTTCTATTAAAGAAACTACCGTTTCAAGTTTGGCCATTTTGTTTTCAAATTCATTTGATTTTAATTTAAATTCATCATTATTGTCTAAATTATGACTATTTTCAATATCACTAGATCCATTTACCAAAAACAATTTATCACATATTGCAGATTGTGATTCTAATTGGAGGTTTTTATCTTCTTTATATAAATCATGCTTTTCTTTTATAATATCATCAATACCATTTATTAAAAAATTAAAGTCAGATTCTTTTGGAATTTCATTTCCTAATAATTTTGAGGAATTTGGATGGCTTCTTGAATCAAGAATTGAGTCTTTAGAAATTATTTCATTTAATGATTTAGGATTTACTTCATTGTTTTCTTTTGATTGAATTTTATCTGTTTCAGAAAGATGTAATTCATCTTTTGAGTTATTCTTTTCTTTATTGTCTTCTCTTGAAAGATTTTCGTCATATATTGTGGATTCATTTATATATTCTTTTTCTAAATTTATGGTTCTGATGAGATCATATGAGGTGGAAGGTGAATTTGAATTTGTGGATGGGCTTACGCTCGCTTTGTTTTGTTTTTTTGTTTCATCATCTTTCATGAGTTTAATGTTTTCTTCATTTTCAATTGGAATTGAAATTATTTTATCTAATTTTGTGTTTGTTTCGTCAGAGGTGAAAATATCCTTAACAAATTCATTTTGTGAAGGCGTAGAATTTTTTTCTGCCTCTAAGGATACAAATAGATCAGAAATTTTTGATTTTGTTGAAGAAGATTCTGAGGGAATTAGGCATTCTAATATCTCTTTTGAGTCTTCTTTTTTGGATTCTTCGTCAAAGGAATTTTTATTTTGAGCTTGTTCTAAAAGTAAAGGTTGTTGGTCTTTAAATTCTTCTTCAATATTTTTATCTGACTTATCATTTTTTAGATTATCAAAATTTTCATTTTTTGAGTTCTCTTCTGGTGTTATTAATTCTTTTAATTTTTCTTGTTTTTCATTTCCAGCTAATGATTCCGTTTTGTTATATTCTTCTAATCTTTCATTTTGATTTTCTATTTCAGATTCTTGTAAATTTGAATATTGTGAAGTATTTGATGAAGAAGGAATTAAATTTACAGAATCTAATAATATATCTTGTTGATTTTTTTCTTGCTTCACATTTATATCTTCATGATTCTTTTCTAATAAATTTTTGGAATGATTTATGAATAACAAATCATCTTCTAGTGAAATTTTTTCTTCTTTTTGTTCAATAAGAGAGGAAAGAGATTCTTCAGAATCTTCAGTTTCTTTTGATTTTTCATTTTCGATCGCAGAGATATTTTCTTCAATTGAAAAAATATTTTTATCTGATTTATTTAAAGTTTCTAGGGAGTTAGGAGTTGTTTCTTCCTCATGTGATTTTTTAATACAAATGTTTTCTATAGATTCTTGTTCGATTAATTTATTTTCAGAAAGATTATCTTGATCTTTTGAACATGTTTCATCATTTTTTTCAAACAAAAAGAAGGCAATATTTTCTATCCTTTCTTCTAGGCTCTCATTAGGATCTTGTGGTGTTTCTATTTCTAATTTCTTTTCCGATTCTTGTTTCTGTTTATTATCGGTATCCAAATTTGTTTCACAGAGGACTTGTGAAATTTTGAATTTACTCGAAGATAATTCTTTTTGTACATTTTCTATGCTTGTTTCTTCTATATTTGAATTCTCGTTAGATAAAATTTCAGCTAAAGAATTTGAATTATCATTTGATAATATTTCCTCTAAAGACTCAGCTTGAATTTGTTTTAATGTCCGAAGTGATCCTCTTAGTACAGATTTGTCTTCTTTTTGATTTATTGTTTGGGTATATTCTACTAAAAGTTTATCGGTATTTCCTGATAGATTCACTTGGTTTGTAAGAGATTGTTTTAATATGGTTTCGGTGTCTTTTTTATTTTCTATTTGACTAAAAATACCTAGGGCTTTTTCAAATAATAAAGAATTTTTAGATGAATTTAAATTGATATTGGATTCCCCTAAACTATTTTCACATACATCACTTAACGACGTAAGGTTCGGTTTATTTTCACTATTCTCAAAAAGTGTATCACTAACATTATCGAGTTCACTTGGAAGAGGAGAGTTAACATCTTTATTAATATCGATTAATGATTTTTTACAGATTGGCGGAATTTCGGGAAATGCGACTTCACTGATAACGTGTACATTTTCATCACAAGAGAGGGGCGAAGTTCGCCCCTCTAATATAGACACAAGTTGATCTGCACTAGTGATAGATGATGGTTCTGGAGATGACGGGGAATACGATGCCAATTCTTGTGTAATCTCGGCCAAATTTCGTTCTATATCACAATCATCCCAAGCAAAAGGTGGCGATGAATCGGTCCTCTTGGGTGTGATAGTATTTATAGCATTTTTGGAGAATGGTATTTGCTGTCGATTAAGAAGTGCAAGCGATCGTTTAGTCGACTCGTTTATGTGGGCACAAAACGAAGAAATCTGAAAATAAAAAAATTAAATTATTTTCAAATAAATAAATAAATAAATAGATTTATTTCACTTAAGAAAAAATGATTAATGATCTAGATATTTAGAAAAAGATTTTAAATTAACAATAAAATTTCTTTGAAATGAAAAAACTAAAATTCATTTCAGAGGAAAGGAAATTACTGAAGTTAATTGAGTGACGAGTATTACTTTTCTGTATTTATTTAGATTAATTTATATGTATTTATTTCAACCTTGATTAGACACTAAGCGAAAGTTCGGGAATAAAATAGCCTAATATTGTCAAAAAGGAGAACATTAAAAAATTTTGAAAACTATTAAAGGCCGAAAAAGCAACGTCTGAGTTGGCCCAGCAATTTTAAAATCTAAAGAACTCATTTTTTCTAATACTGTTGCCTTAATAAATGAGAGTCCTTATTTTTAAGGGTCAAGAAATTTGATCTAACTAAATACACCTAAGGGTGGATAAGCTGCGGATTACGGATCCAGAGTTGCAAAACAGTTCGGGCTCGAGTCCGACTTGCCGAAAAAAAATTATTTCCAACTTAGAATGTGAGATAATCTCACCCCCATTTAAAAAGTCCATTACTAGCCCTAAGTGAGTCTTCCCGGTAGGGGCGGCAATCACCTCAACCTAATGCACCTATAGATTATTTTCCTTATTTATTTAATTAAATTAAAGAAAGAAAACTATACAAATAATTAACTATAAATAAATTTTTGTCAATTATTATACCTTATAAGAGCCATCGTCAGGGTTGAAGTAAGAAGTGGCGTCTTCTGACTTCATGCCGTGTTCGGCGAACTCTCAGCCTTCCATTGACTTAAATAAAAAAAAAAATTATAAGATGAGTATACTTTAAATAGATATATATATTAAGATAAATATTAACTAAATTATTATTATTAATTTAATACTATTTAGTTACTAAATTAAAAAAAGAGAAAATTAAAAGAAAATATAAATAATAATAAAAAAATTCATAACTGTTAACTCTTGGCGTTAACAAAACAATTTTCTTTGTGCGGCAACACAATCTTTTAGAAAGACATATAAATAAAGGAGAAGGAGAAACAAGTAAAGTAAAAAGGGCAAAAGGACAAACAATAAAGAGGCATCCATTTGTGCAGGTGCTGGACAGACATTAAAAAAAAAAAAAGAAATGCGAAATCACTAAGGACAAATAGCAAGTGAACTATTCTGATCAAAAGAACGAAACCAACCAAGGTCATTTTTAGGCTACTAATTGAAATTAAAATGAAAAAAAAATTCCATAAAATTTTTAAATAAAAATGCAAAGTTATTAAATCGTTTAGGAAGAATAATTAATACAAAAGAAATTAAAATGAATAAAATTTCGTAAGGAAATTTTCCTATTAAAAAGATCAATCAAAATTTCCATATCTAATTACACTAATCTTTAGTAATTACTAAGGATTCGTAATGTTTAATTAGAAGCTTCTCTTTGGCTTTCTTTTATCAGTTTATCAAATATAAGGGTTAAAATTTTGGATACTAGTACTTATGTAGCAGGCCAATGCAAAAAAAAGACCCATGTTAAAATAATAATTGATTTGGTTTTCAAAAATAGCATTAAAACATTTATAAATATTGAGATCTAGACATTATTTAGGCCTCTCCCAGTGTGATGTGTTTAAATATGATTTGTCTCTTGCTTATGAGTGAGAATGAATTTTGTTATATTTTGAGATGTTTTAATTTGATTTCGGTACTAATTTTGTTAATAATTAATGATTATATACCTCAGTGTTAAGTATCATTTGTGGCTCGGAAGGGCAGGAAGAGAAATGATTCCCCAAATGTCGTCCAAGGATTCCAAATTATCCAATTTTTTTATGAAATAAAAATATAATCCATGGGGTAGTTTCATCTTCCCTAAGATTCATTTGCTCCCCCTCCCCTCTTCAAGAAGAAGACATAACTTAAGTGGACCGGGTCTAGATCCAAGTTGGTAAAATGTTTAAATTTATACTAAATTTAGTAGTGATGATCATAAGCGGCGGGTGGGTCCCAACCTAGAACCAGAATGTTGGTCCTTATCAAATCGCCTGATTTCTCCGTTTTTACTTTCTCTTAACTATATACGTAATATAGAGTGAGAAAGTATTGTTCAAATCAATGTTGAGATTTCAACGGAAATACATTTTTGAGGTCCACTGGGTTTTAAAAAAAAGTGTCTGTGTATGAACAAGATTTCTCAAAAACGAGAAAACGTACCAGGCTAAATTTTCATATTTAAACTAGGTTCGCTCATCGCATGCCCCTTGGTGAATATAGATAGATATATAAATTGCAAAATGTTTTCTAATAAATAATTAATAAAATGAGGGAAGATGAAGAAATAAGATCAAGAAATAGATAGTGCTTTCTTTCTAACTATGGCATAAAATTCAATCAAAAATCAAAAAACGAGAAAGTAAATATCCCCCAAAAATCTAATTTTCTATTCTCATTCAAATTTTGAGAGATTTTATCATTATTAAAATTAAATATATAACAGCTTTAAATACTTTTCTTCAATATTTTTATTTCCCGTTTATTATTTCATAACAGTGAAATCTAATCAAATCACACAAGTTTGGGTGGGAATAGATAAATAATTTTAAGAAGATAACTATATATATATATATTCAATTTTTTCTGATGTTAATCGTTTTTGAATATTATTAAGTGGAAAAGTCTAAGGCTAGTAAGAAAGATATATATTATTGTAATTAATTCTTTGTTTGTATGTGAAAAAATAAATTAACTTTTCCAGGGCCTAAAGATGGCCGGAGCAGGCCGAAACGTCAGAACATATTTCTTTCTCTGGCTACCTTATCCATTCTAATTTTATAAAACTAAACGATTTGGGCACACATTCTGTGACTTTTGTCAGAAAGATCTATCAGATCTACATTCTGAAGTTAATGCAAATAAATCGAAAACTCTATAATAAAAGATACTATCAGAAAGTTTTAATTCGAAAATATGGATGGTGGCAACGTGATATTAAATTTATTTGGTATTATTTAATTTGTTTAATAAACTAGATTAATCGGATTCTTTTTAAATATTAAAAAAAAAAAAACCTTTTTCATCTGGATAGGAATTGACATCATTAACCCCTCTATATGTAAATTGTCGGATTACCGTGAGTGAACGAGCAACGAAAGAAGATATCTAATATTTAAGATAATTCATTATCAAGTTAGGGTAAAAAAAATTTCCTCATATAAATCAACAAAGGAGAAAATTATTTCAAAACTTAAAATCGGTCCGTTTTCCAAGTAGGCGAAGGTGTAAAGTCGGGAAAGTTTATTATCAATCAAAAAGAGATTAAATATCAGATATGAATGAAAAAAAAATGATCAATGTATTAAAAACGAATAGAAATTAAAAAGAAAAACAGTAGAAAAAATATTTTTTCAATTTTTTATTATAAATAAATAGGATAAATTTTATTTTTATTTTTTAATAATTCGGGAGCAAAGTAAATTAATATTTTTAATTTGAAATTAATTTTAATCTTTTGAAGGAAGGAGAAATTTTTTTGAATTTAAAAAAATCAATAGATTTTAAATTTGACATAAATTTTTTTTTTTTTTCTAATTAAACTCAAGTGATAATTTATTGTGATTTTTTCGAAAAAATAATAATCGTATATGTATTGTTGGGAATTCTTCTCTTGGTATTCAAAAAATAAAATCAATAAAAAGATGGGAAATAAAATTTTTTTCTAAATTCATTCATATTTGAGGGTCGTTTCTTTTAAGATGAAAGGAAGCCATTTTATGATCAAGATGGAATCGAGAGATTTTTCCATTTTATCAAATATAAAATAAAAAGCAATTAGGAGAATTTATTCTGGAGTATTTGATGCAAATAAAGAAAAAATAAAAAAGAACTGGAACAATTAAAGGAAGCCACGTGATCAAGAGATTTTCTAGTGAGGAAAGAGAAGCATCTAAAATTTGTCTAGTATTCGTATTCGGGTCAAGAATAGCCCTTGGCAATTGCACTCACTTGCCTTTGGGTTTGCATTTGTCAGAATCGAATTTATTTTAGATTTATTCTGATTAGAAAAAATTTATAAGATATATATATTTATATATATAAAATATATAAGACTGTTACTATTTGATTTTGGTAACAGTCATAAACGAAAAAGACGAAAAGCATAAGAGCATAAAGTCTTTTCAATGAAAATTATTTCAGAAATGTAATGTAAATAACGATTATCAAATCAAATCCACATAATTATAATTATAATAATAATAATAATAAATGTAATACTATTAATAATAAAAACAAAGGCTAAACAAAAATATTTAATTTTCATCGGCATATTAATAAGCATTCATGCAAAATAGTTTAATAATAATATAAATAACTAAAATTATCCAAAGAATAAAACTATTACTATTTAAAAAGAATAATTTAGTAGATGGCTTACGTTAAACAGTTAATCCGAAGGTTAAATTCAATTCACAATATTTTAAACTGGTTGAATTATACACAAACACATCAAGGAAAATAGGAAAACTTAATTTGAATAAAAATATATGTAAATTTTCTGTTTGATTTACACAAATATATATTTTAAAAGAGACAAGTTATTGAGGCATTGAAGGAAAACATCATTGACTAGCGATAAACATAGAGGAGAACTTACAACCAACGCTAACTTCATGTGATAAAAAAAAAGCAGTTTAAAAAAAAAATTTGAAAATTATTAATTTTTAATAAATTAATCATGGTATTATAATTAATATTCAAACAAAATTTTAAAATTATATTTAATAATAATTATAAATTATATATATATATATATTAATTTAGGTTAAATGGAAAAAAGAAATTACATTAATTTTTGTTTGATTTATATTAAAAAAAAAATTTGAAATTAAAAATGAATAATTGGTTTTTATTAATTAAAACATTTTAATATATAAATATTTTAAAAAATTAAAAAAATTAAAAATATAATATAAAAAATTTTATTATTGCTAACTTCGTTTACAATAATTCAAATTTTTATAAACGTTTTATTTATTATTGGCATAATGAAAATATTCTTCTTTTTCATCATAAATTTATTTAAATATAGTTAAATTGAAGTAATATAATTCTTATTTTATTTTAATGTCTTTTGATTTTGTAATATACAATAAATTAATGTAACCACGAATAGAATAAAATTGCTCTTCCCTTTTCACTTTCTTTTACTTATATATGAAATATAGTAAGAAAGTATTGAAATCTCAAAAAAAATAT
>JAAAKE020091644.1:0-20603 GCA_010014785.2 Anisolabis maritima | reverse complement strand
TAAACTTTATTTTACATTAGAAGCTGACTTATAATAATATATCTAAAAGTTTTTTTAACTTTTTAAAAAATATCAAATTATTTATTCACTTACCTCTTAGAATAGATCTATTTAGTCAAACATCTGCCTTGTATTTAAAATCCATTAATCTAATATAATTACTAATCGTTTATTTTTTTTTGTTTGTTTGAAGTGATGCGATGCTTTCTTTTTTATCATCCATATCTTTAAAATTAGGCCATTATTTTAAGTAATAATTTTTTAAATAAATTTAAAAGTCACTTATATTCTAATAACGTTACAAGTTCTTCACTTAATAATTTATTAACAGTTTATATTTTTTTGCTAGTAAATGTGATTTGAGTGGGTTTCGCCTTTTTTTGGGGCTCTCCAGCTGTTCTTGACATCACCTATGATACAATTTGATATATCAATTTAGTAAACGAAATAGAATAAGAAGAAAAATGATCTTCAAATTTTTTTTTTTATTTTTTCAATAAAAATAAATCTTTCAAAATTTGGCACCCACGTAATGGTGGCATAGCTAAAATTCTTGGTGATCCGGGTAAATTATAAGTTGTTATTAAATGATAATGGTTAGGACTTTTAAGGAAAGAAGAATTTACTCTGTTTAATGTAAATATTTGTGTCATTCTCAGTACAATAGATGTTTTACAAATCGTCATTAATCAATATTAAAATCGGTAGGCTGGCTCTCATCAAATCAAATTTTTAATTTTATAAAATTTGTGTTGATTGAACCAGCTTACTGATTTATATATTGGATAAAATTAATGACGATTTGCAAAACATATGAAAATCCTACTCATTACAATTATCTTGACAGCCATATTCAATTAATCAAGTTGTTGTTTATTTGATAGAGCCTTCTCTTAATGCATAAAGTATGTAATTTGTAATTGTAACTTCTCTCTCGACTTTAAAGATAAAGTGCTGTATTTATTTTTATGTTTATATTTAGACTATTTTTGGGTCCTGAAAAAAACTCTACTAAGAGCGAAACATCCATCCAATAAATTTTACAAAAATAAAAAATTTGCCTGTCATTTTTTGGTCTTGGAAACCATTTTTAATTTTGATTAATAAATGATAAAAATTTTTAAATTTAAACTAACTATTACGAATCAAAATTTTAATAAATTTATTATGCAAAATGAAATTTTTTATTACCCCTCCCTCCACCTTCTTAAAATTTTAATTAGTTTTTTATTTTTATGGATGAAAAGGCAGGTTCAGAAATAAATCAGCCTTTGGATACTGAATAAAAATTCAAATTTGGAACGTTTCAAACTAGATTTACTCGTTCATCATCAATCTAATTTGATTTGTATTTATGCTGAAATTTGGTCCAATTGCATTTTCAATACATAAGACATTGTATACATATAGGAATGTAATGTTGTTAATTTATGATAGTCTCTTTGACATGCAAGTGTTAAATGATTTTTTTATTGCTATAAAAATTGATAAATATTTTTATATTATTACATATAGATAATTTAATGTGCTTTATATCATTTTCATCGAGAGGCAAAAGAGTAACTTGGAATGGATTTTTTCTCTCACTATATCCTTCAATTCTCAAATTCTTTTTACTTAAATAAATAATAATTTTAATAGTTTTGTCCTCGCCAAATTTCAGAGATGTTTTGAATTACCAAAAAATAAAAAGGTAAAATTCAGATTCCCCTAAAAGATTGAAATTAAATGGAATTATAGAATTTGAAAACGGATCGCACATGGAGGTAACAAATAATGGCTGAGGTTGAAGGGGCGTCTCGAAAGAGGAATGGGAGGCCTGTGGTCTTCGAGATAACAATTTGTGGTAATGGTCGGACAATCGGGAACTCAGGTCTCGTATTAAGGGTCTCGAATTTCTGCGGTGATGGCTTTGTACGTTTGCACCTTGGTGGTGCTGGCTGCCAGTCCTTAGGACACGTTTCGCACCCGGCTCCGGATCGGTGTCAAATGTCACATTGTTATAGGACGATGAGAAATGTCACAGACACAAACAGCCCACGGATCATAGCATCCTCTGTCACTTCACATTTAAATCATTCACACATTCATGCATTCTTTTTCTGACCATAAAAATATTAAATTTTCTGTTTGTTTTTGTGATGCACTGTTTTGTTTATGGTTTTTTTTTTGTGAAAAAATACATCCTCAAATAAATTCATGAGATAATTTTAATTAAATAAAAACTTTATGATTATTTATAAAAATTTTAGATTTTGTTCACTTTATGATGAACTTTTAATAAAATTTCCTTATTAATTTTCTTAGATATATGAGAAAATATTTTGTCTTGATAGACGTATGGAGGTGGTAAATGTCTGTCAAGATTAAGCACGCGGGTCTGAGAATAATTTCTGAGTTAAATTTCAGAGGCAGATAAATTTGATCAAGCAAAAAATAAAAAAAATGGGAAAACAAAATTTTTTGTAGAAATTAAACACCATTCTCCGTTCTCGAATAAAACAAAAAATCTCATTAAATTTTACTTTATTTTGGTTCATTAATCAACTCCTACCTGTAAGTGTTGAACTATATATATATACTTTCTCTTCAGTTTTATTTAATATCTTCACTATTTTATATGAGATAATGATAGATCTTGATAGGAACTATTTGCAGAGGTACCTATGGGATTATTTCACTTTTTTTTTATAAAAATTTTCTTTTAAAAAATTATTTTTATTTTTTATAAAGTTGAGAGAATTGTCGGGGCGTGTAATAAGAAAAGCTACTTCAGCCAAAGAAGAATTCTGATAGGCAACATTTATTTTAAAATGTTTATTCATTATTACGGATATTCCATTCATTGCAATAGCATTATGTGCATCTTTTAGTCTTGAAGAAAGGGTTGACTGACGCCTCTAACTTCATATGAAAAGATAGCATTTTATTTATTTTTCTCCTGAATCATGATACACTTTGTCTTCTATTTTTATTACTAACATAAATTTTTTTCCTATTTTTCTTTTCGGGAGGTAAGTTTTAATTCTAAAAATCTTATTTTGAATATTTATTTTGCCCTTTATTAAAAAAATTAAATTAATTTATTAAAGTAAATAAATCCGCTTATTAATGTATTTTAAATAGTCTAAAAAGTTTTCCCCGCTACATCATTTGTTGTAAAAGTAATTACTGATTAGAATTTCATAAGTGTGATGATTGTTTTATTGTAATTAGATAAGTACTGAAAATTACTTTCCCTTGAAGTCTCTCCTATGCAAAAGAGAACGTATGCTAATCGAATATGAAATTTCCAAACTCTTCTTTTCTATAGAGCTTGACATAATGCAACTCTGTGAGCTCCATTCAGAGTTTTTAATTAAACTCAGGTGGTGCCCATTCAGAATGTCTCTTTTTCTTTAAAATAACAAATAAAAGGTGATTGTATGCCTACTTAAGCCTGACTTGGGCAGCCATCGTACAGGGTGTGGTCCAAACTAACGTCCATTCCGCCCTATCGACTAACGGACCAATGGCGTAACAGGGTGTTACACAATACAAACCCACCCTGAGGACTGGTGGCGAATCCGTAACGAACCCCAACCCTAGATTTGACAAAAACATTAGCATGACAATGTGACACCCGGGGCTCTAAGTGGACGTGGAGTCGTGCCAGGCATCGCCAATGGACCGGTATTCGTACCCCATTCAACATACGACTGTAATTGCGCCTATTTCCACCCTCTCCCATCATACCTCACACCATACTGACTCTCTCATAAAGAACACAAATCCATCCCAAGGGCAGACCTACTTCAATTTAATTCCTATATACCCAGACACTCCAAAATTTGACTCTCTTATTGAATTTTGAATAAATTTCCATTTACCCCTATCAAGAATTCCCCCCTAGAATAATGTTTTTTTATATAGATTTCAATAGAGGGGAACAAATTGGGATTGAACTCATTAACCTTCTTTCGCTTTTGAAATTACAAATTAGATGAGAAATAAAATATTTAACGTGTGTGTGATGAGAATTTCTCTTAAAGGAATAAACGGTTTTGCTTTAGTTAATTAAGTACATAATTTTTTTGGATGGAGGGGAGGGGAAGGGGGAAGGAATACTAATTTTTACTTTTTTCTCTAATAAAAAGTTTTTTTTACTTTCAAATTGTTCTTTGTTGGATTTATCTAAAATCAAAAGAATAGGGATGTAGCCAAAGGAAGGAATCTCCCACTCCCAGGTTTAAAAACTTTCAAATTTCAATTTTAAATAGCATTTGGCCTGTAGTTTTTTAAAAAATAAAAAATAAAAAATTCTACAGACACCACACAGAAATGTATTGAAGTCTTTTTGAAATCTGAAAATTTCGAGAAATTTATAAGTAAAGACAGGATTTGTGAGCAAATGCATATTTTTTATTGTTTATTAATAAAAAGTATATCTAAATGAATCAATTTATGTGGATTTTATATGTTGAATTTTTTTTGTATATTTGGTAAAAATTTAGATTAAATATCTTTTTTTTTCTAAGTTTTTGAAACATTTCTCCGCCTTACGGCCCCAGAGACTTTGTATATGGAATAGGTTCCATTTGCTAATTTTTTTTGATTATGTGTCTCTTCCTTAGGTTTGCTATGATAGCAAGGATGGAAGCAACAACCCCCTAAATTTACAAATGAAACTGCTAATTTATTAAAAGGAATGCATTGAAGATTGGTTCTAGTTTTTAGAATTTTAGAGTCTGTCCCCTCCTCCAAAATAAGGCCCCCATTTTGCTTAAATTTTTTATGATTAAACAACTACAATGATTTTGTTTCACTTATTATTTCATTGTTGAAGGAAAGAAAATTGGCTAGATAAACTAAATCCCTGATAAATAAAAGGAAAATTTGTTTATTAAAAAAATAATAATAATTATATTTATTGAATTGTTACTGCATATATGACATATTTCAACCTTTTTATTGCATCTAAACCCTATCCCTTTGAGCAAAGCTTAGCTATCAATAATACATCACAAAAAATTTTTCAAAGCCCCTTTCTCTCTGATGTCAGATATCTATTATCCATTTTTCTCTACTCATTAAATATTATTTTTTAAATTAATGGTTGCTCAAAAGGAAAATGATAAAAATCACACTTTTTACTTTTTCCTTTCATCTCTAGAGTCTCCTAATTTTTTGTCTTAAAAGCTAAAAGATCTTTTTTAATATTTATGAAACAGATTGAAAAAAAAGCATTGAATTTTTTTTAGATATATAGAAAGAGAGACATTAACGTAGATAATTGATTTTTGTAATTTTCAATTTGTTCTGCATTTGTTTTATTTTTTGTTGAATTTCATTTGATATTCATTGTGCATTGGCTGTGTCTCTTTTGTCTTCGATCCGTCCAATTTTCCATCCCTGAAAACCCCAACTCCAGAGCCCCACCACCTCCCAGGACAAATTTCCAACAGACAATGCATTTTTAATTGTCTTTTTTTACGAAGCGATTAATTTTTCAATCATCGATTCCCCTTCCAGCTGTCGTTTCAACTGAAATTTCGCGGCATTGATAATTGCGTGTTTTGTTTGCCGTTCCTAATTGCATTCCATGTATTTTTTTGTTTTGTTTTTCTTTTTCTTTTCCTTCTATATGATATTCTTCCGCATTTTGATTGAAATCATGAGGCAATTAATGGGGAACTGCTTTGGGTGGGGGGAAATGACTAAATGCAATTGCATTTATATGCAGAAATTTAAAAAAAAACTTCAATTAAATCTATTTTGTTTTTAGGTATAATATTAAATCATTTTAAATTATTGATTTTGCTTTTCAAGAGCTGTCATTTGATGTCCATATATATTTTACAAGAATAAAAATTCTTTTTTGAAAAAGATTTATTTTTAAAATAATTAAAAAATTTCTTAAAAATAAAATAACTCGTTATCGTATTTAGGGAGCCGTGACTATAGCCAAGGGAGGACAAACAAACTCTCTGGATCTCCTTTGATATCTACTGTGATTGTTTTGACATTATCCACATATTATTTCTCACTGGCGATGGATGATTTTAGTTTCGCCTTAACAGAGACTGTACTGACCCCTGATCAAAATGAAATTTAACCTCCTAAATGAAAATATATATTAAACTAGTTTCTGAGTATACCCTAAGCAGCAAGACGCGTTACAGCCTAAGAAAAATTTCATGAAGTTTACTCCCATGAGAAATCAGTCACCTGACACATCCATCAGGCAATGTTCAATTTCATTTGAATAGACCAATAGAAATTGTAATAGTAAATAGTTGGAGAAATTAAGGGTTGGGCTCACTTCCTTACCATGAAAGATGATGGATAAAGTTGGATAATTTTGCCATAGGTCTGATTATGAAACTCAGATTTCAATAAATGTAATATCTATAAGGTATATCTAATGGTTTAATGGTCTCCGAAAAGACAAAAAAAATATCTCAACTTAGAAATTTAGAATTTGAAATATCTATGAGAAAATAAAATTTTCACAATAAAAATAAATTCCTAATTTCCTAATTATAGTTATAGGCTCCAATTTTGGCAGTCCTTTTTAAAAGTAAAAATTAAAATAAATTTGACTGATTTTTTTATTTAGAGAATCACAAGAAGTCTAGTCCTATAAAGTGCAATAATTAAATAATAAAACTTGTATTATTTATATATTTAATATTTGACCAGCACCTTTCCTCTAAACAATAAATTTCACCCCCCTCCCCCCCAAGCCAAAAATGAATGTTTTTAAAATAATATATTTTTTATAGGGAGTTCAAAGGGAAATTTGTTTGTCAATTCTTAAATCATCCTTTGAAAATATATTTTTTAATCAAATTACACATATATAAAATCACAGCTGATAGTATTTAAAAATACATTTCTGAGAAGGGAGATCCCAAGCGCATTTGGGCGTGTTACTCTCATTGTGTTCTCTCTTTTTTTTTTTTTTTTTTTTTATAATAATAAATAGAGTGGAATTAATTTTTTTTAAGTTCGCTACATTAATTCAGAACAACTGTGTATAAGCGACGAGATGGCAGTTGGTGCAATTTCTAAATAATTTCATTATCATACATTCCTCTTTTAGATCCGTCATTGAGTTCCCCTTGGAAAAGCAAGCAAGGCCAAGATGGCGGCGGCCCTTTTCCTCCCTGTCAATCTGTCAAGTTGAATGCAAGGGCGGGGGAGATTTCGTGACAGAAGGGTGTGATAGCTTTATGATAGGCTAACGAGCCCTAGGGGTTGGGCTTTCATGGAGAAATGACGCATTCAACCCTGTAGCCCTACTACTAGTAACTACTAGCAGAGCTATACAAATGACGCTAGCACATGTGTTAACAAACCCACTTGTTAGTTAAGGGGGAAAAGTATCGACAGGAAAATGACTTAACGGCCATTCACGCCTCTGTCTATTTAAGTATCCTTAACAAAAGCCAAATGTTGAATTAGATTAGAATAACCTAATAGTTGAAGTAAAAAGTTCAATCAGGTAAAGGTAAAAAAATTTTTTAATAAGAAAACAGTTTACAAAACAAGTTATTTTAATTATTCCTATCTATAATATGCTCACATTAAGATTGAAGATTGTTTTTTGTTAATTTAATGAAAACAGGAGTTGGTTTTTTTATGGGGAGGAGAACATATCGATTGGAAGGAACAATTTTCATTCTTTGAAATTTATTTTATCCTTTAATTACTTTTCTATAACACATCAAAGGTTATTTATAGGAAAGACTAGTAATAGCAATTTCTTCAAATCCGAGATTTCAACAGATCTTTACGAATTTTGAAACGCCTTTGTGTCTATGCGTTTGCGTCTGTAGATACTATTACTTTGTAAAAAGTGATAAATTTATTTAAAAAAAACCCCTATAATTATTTTGAAATCTTTTGTTAGAAAAAATTTTATTTTTTCCCTCTTTTAAAAATTTTTTTAAAGTACTTTTAAATAAACTGGATCTATAAGAAGAAATTATTATTAATTATTTTTTTTTATGCTTTCAGTTATTTTAATTTTTTTTTTTGAGCAGCAGTTTTTTAAATGCCTTCCCAAGGCAGTTGCCTTTTTTTGCCTACTCGTTTTTATTAATAAATTAAATATAGTAGGTATTTGGCTTAGATTATACTCAATATTTTTTTCTAAAAAAAAAAAAAACATCTATAAAATATAAAACAGTGTTTTTCAAACTCTTTTTATCTGTTCACGCCACTTTTCTTTAAAAAAAAATTGAAATTTGAAAATACATAAAAATTTAAGCATAATTTTATAGTAAAAGTATCAACTTTTAAAGGAGCCGTTGGGTTTTCAGTTTAATAAAGGGTGAACTTCTCAGCTATTGAAAAAAGTATTGTTAATGAATTTTAATAAAAGGAATTTGTGATTTTTTTTCTATCTGAATTATTTTAAGAAAAATAAATATTAATCTTTCTGTTTGAAACGGGTGAGGGATGGGGACGAAAATTCGGGTCCCATCTTAAGGGTATAAATTCCAAAAGATATTGAAAAATAATAAATTAATACTTTCTTAATGAATTAATTCATATATATAAGGAATAAATATTTGTTATTTGCTAACCCCTCCTCTCCCTTTGGCAAAATCAATGAACTAAGCTCAAAAAATAATTATATAATATTTTTATAATAATATAAAATTCTAAAATATAAAACAATGGTAATTATATTAATATTTTTATCATTTTTCTTCAGTAAATAAAATTTTTTATATTAACAAAAGGAGGGAATAGATATAAGAAATATCCTATAGATGAGTTCTAGGGGGTGGCAGGCAAGGGGACTATTTTTTTACAGTTTTTATTCGCAAATCAAAACAAAAAAATAAAACAAAATAAATAAGAAAAGAGCTACATTCAAGCATCGAGTCTGGGCAACTGAAAGATATGCTCGCTCCCCACTCTCTCTCTCTCCCAGTTGGAATAAGAATTGCCATAATATTAAAAATAACAATTTATAAATATAAAAAATGCTTATTTTTTAATAATGATTTTAATATGAATAAAAGGAAGTAATTCCTTTGTGAAAAATGTCCCAATTCGAGTTTTCGCCAGCTTAATGTTTTAAGTTCTGCGAGAAGCCAAAGGATGTGGGTTCGGATCCCAACCAGTTAGATGAAAATTTATTTAAATCAATACCAATTGGTCTAAATAAATATCCCGGAACAATTTGTGTGCTAACAACGTTAAAAATTGAATATATACATGAATAGTTTAAAAGTTTATATGGATGCCGAAGTGACTTAAAAAAAAGTTCTGCAAGTATAGAGATAATTTTAAAATTTTCTTTGAATATGTGAATGTAATGCAATCGTGCAAAATTTTCGAATTTTAGTTTTTCGTCGGAAATGGATGTTTTCAATTATTGTAAAGAATATAGAAATGATATTTTTAATTACTCTTTGTGTATGTCGAAATAATGCAAAACAATTTCTAATTTGAACTTTTGTTGGAAATAATTTTTCAAATTCTAGGAGAAGGGAAATTATTATTATTACCGTGGATGTCCTCGTTCTTGCCTAAGAATGGAAATTATTTATTATAAATATGAGTATTTTTTTTATATTAAAATTGAGCTTTACAAATTTTATAAATTCTCACAAAATCAATTTAAGGTATAAATTATAACCAATAGATTTTTTTATTACTACATTAAATATCACGAAACATTTCAATATTCTGAAAGAATGAATATATAAATATCTTTGGATAATCAATTTCGCGGCTCTTCCCATACAGAGGCTCATATTGAAATTATGATGTTTCATGATATTTAATGTAGTAATAAAAAAATCTATTGGTTATAATTAATACCCTAAATTGTTTTTGTGTGAATATATAAAATTTGCAAAGCTCAATTTCAATATAAAAAAAAAATACTCATCTTTATAAATAAATAAATAATTTCCATTCTTAGGCAAGAACGAGGACATCCACGGTTACCCGAGCCAAGGCTGATATTTCTGCTCTCTTTATTCTCCTTCCTCATCAAGCGTCAGGCTCTGCGATGGGTCGGCTTGTTTTAGTTCACATTCATATCTATTATTCACTCCCGGCTCTGCTATACGGGAATAAAGAGGAAAAGATTTAAAATTTGATAGAGGCATCTTATTTTTATTCAGAATATATTTATAGATAATTATTTTTCTGACAATGTCTCCATTTTAATCTCGATCTGTATTACTTAAAAAAAATCAATGGCAACCCCGGCTCATCGCTATTCACAAGGGCTGTCAGCAGAGAAGGGGATCTCGAATGGAAATGGTCCAGGGTGGGGGATGGGGGGAGTTGGCAACTAACAAGCTGCTGTGTCTGCCACTGTGTTAACACAGAGCCACCCTCCGAGTAATCACATTTACGCCCGGGCTGCCTACGGGGGTGGTTTCATCCCCCGCCCTACGTATATATTATCAGACGAGGTCTTCTCGATAATAATAATAAAAAAAAACGGAATAAATAAACTCGAGAGAAAAAGAGGCGGGGGACAAAAGAGAGATCCCTTCTCTCATCTAAGCACGCATTTTCATTCATTTCGATGAATATATAAACAAAGTTGAAACTCTCATGAAATCAGAGTAGTTCAAGTAGAAAAGCTATTTTATTTATTAACATTACTTTTGTAGATTAATAAAGCTTTTTAATTTTTATTATTTTTGAAAATATTGTTTATTTGTTGAGCTTATTATTATTAACTAATGTATTCCATTATATATGATAAAGGAAAAAAAATAACTCAAATTGAAAAGTGACATTTTTCCCGAACTTTTTTCTAAGAATTTAATAAAGAGACCAAACTAAAAGTTCCTTTCCCTATGCGGATGGAGGTTCTGATATCCTTTAACGGCTGTGATCGGGGAACCGAAGACTTTCTTTTGACCGATTTTAAAATTTTTATTTGCATCTTGGTTATTTTTATAAATTTAATATTTTTTAGTTTTATAATTATAAAATTATTTGATTTTATTTTTAAATTATTATGTACATTCTAATAGGCAAATTTTACACAAAAGAAACTGGCCAAATGTTGTACATATTAGGTCCATTAATGTAATTGAAAAAAAATTAATATAAAATTTTAATAATAATTTTTATTTACTTATAATTAATTATTTATTTATTTTTAAAGGTAACATTTTGTTTTAGCCCAATGTATATTTACTTATTTTGGTTACAATAAAAATTTTTTATCTCCCCTATTTCTCGCCCCACACTAAGGGCGCTCCTCATCATTGAATTCCATTTATTTTATCAAGCCTTCTAAACAAACAAATATATTGTAATTCACAAGTGAAAGCCTCTTTATTTAGTACTTGTTTTCTAAGTAGAATTTTCTAAATCAAATTAAAAATTCCGAACAATTTTGCATATTAAGAACTTTAAGACCATTCAATTGGGCACACCAGTATATTTATGGTTATATTTTCTATAAAAATTTAAACCAGGAAAATCTAAAAAAAAAAAAATGAAAATTCAAAGATTCACAAAGATCGTAACCTCAAATAACTCTTTACTTACCTCCGTAACAAAACAAAATATATTTAAATAATGTATCTTGTTATTGTTCAAATAAAAAAAAAAGTTTTTATTTAGATTTTAAAATAAAAATTCAAATTCCTGGAGGTCTTGGTCTCACATCTAAATTTACCCCTACACTCGCTCCCCTGCCTCTTTTTCCCGAAATCGCCACTTAATGTTACAATAAACTTTTTTCTAAAATTTTATTTCGTCACTTTCAGCATAAAGTTTTCTGGTCATTAATTATAATTAGTTGAGAAGCATTCAAAGCTTTGAGAAAATATATTTTATAAAAATTTTTGTGATTTATATAAATTTATATATAAACTGATCATAATTTCTCCCAAAATAATTCAATTCAAAGTGTTAAATTATAAATAAATATAATGGGCATCTCTGAAAATGACTAACAGAGCAGAAACTGTTAAAGCAAGATTGTTGAAATTCTTTTTTCTTTTAATTTATTACTAATTCTTTTTTACTGTCATTCCCATTTCTTACTATAAAATTATTTTTTTTCTCATAAGAGAGAGAAACAGGAACCCCATAGATTCTAACAAATAGGGTTCTCTGGAAAAAAGTCCAAGCTGAAAAGACCTTCTCAGGAATAAATAATAAAACCTTTCATTGGAATCAAAAATAAAGAGTTTGTAGTTTGGTCGTTAGGATATTAACAGGAGAAGAAAACCAGCGTTTATTTTTACTCTCTCACCAGCTCACTTTATATTTCGATCACTCTACAGCGACCATACCCAGTGCAAGTAGGAGATTTTTTAAGAGAGGATATCAAATGAATAAAAATAAATTATCACATTCAACTTTTATGTGCAAATGTGGCGAATTATATGATTGATATCTTCACGCACACTGTCTTGAATTGAATCAATTATTATTTACAATTCGGACAACCCGTTTGTATCTAACCCGGGGGCAAGTAACTATTTGTCCCAAACTGAGGTCATTAACTTCCACACTGCCGTTCAATCATCCTTAGTTAAACCAATCGACAGACCTAATGCTATCGTATATCGTAAAAAATAAATATACCAAAATTATAGATGATTTCGAGAAAAAATTTACATACATATATACCTAGCTATACATATATATACAATATATTTAATAACAGTAAATAACAGTAATAAAATATATATAACAAATACATTACCTGTATATTTAAATATTTAACAATTTTTTATTTTAAAGTGGATGTCTGAAAATATTCTTTTTTTTTAAAACTTTCTCATCTTTTTTTTACATGTTTTTCTAATCTGAAAGATTTTTTTTTATAATTTAAATACTAATTTTTTTTTTTTTTTTTGAGAAATTCGAAAAAAAGCTCAGAGATTCTCCTTAGAATCCTGAGAAATTTTCTAAAATTCATCACATTTCTAATTCACACGTTCCTCTCTATTTAATATAATAGTATTTTGGAAATAAAAGACCATTAAAGAATTACTAGGTTAATAACTTAATGTAATTTTAAAATCTCAAATGTTTATTTTTTGAAATTGACTTTAATGCCTATACATTTAATAGCAGAATTTCTCTCTCTCTCTCTACTTTTCGATACTGTATTCTTAAATTTTTTTTTATTTTGTTTTGTTCCCTTTCGTCCAACGAAGGAGACATTTTTAATTTAGTCGAGTGCAAAGTTTTGATCGAGTTGTCGTTTTGGCGCACACGAAAGCGAAGGTTTTTGGGGGAGGAGGATTGTTCGATAGGGTGAGAAAAGGGTGCTTTCGGGTTGTGTCAACTCTCTTTTGGTATTGGTGCTGGTATTGCGGGTGTTGATGGTACTGCGAGGGAGAGTGATTGCTATTCAATCCCTAATCCATTCGCTAGATATATACTGTATATCCGCTGTAGGGCTTTGTCTCCCTTGAACAAGAGCTGAAGTACCCCACACCTCCAACAACTTCGGGGTTGAAAAGGGGGTTTTCGCCCCGCCCTTTGCATGTGGATGGCACCAATGGCGAACCTGAATCGCCCCAAAAGCACACAACGAATACGCGTCTATTATTATTATTAAATATATTTTTTTTATTACTATCAAAAGGTTTTCACTTTCTCATTTATCTAATGATCAAAGAAAAATAATCGATTACTTGTCGAATATTTTGTTGTTCCAATATTTATATTATTTTTTTTCCCCTCTCTTTTAATGGCCGAAGCGTGAGTTTTTTGGAATTGTTCTCCAATAGCCAATTAAAGACGATATTATCAAGATTAAAAAATTTATATAAAGAAAAATGTCTCTATTATTTCTTTATTTTTTCTTTAATATAATTATATTCCTAATCCATGTTTTCATGTGAAATAATAATATTACAATTATAAAATAAAATAATTATAGGTCTACTTCTAAGTTATCTAGATAAGAGATATTTTTAGCTCTAATTATTTTAACTCAAGAAGTGGATTCAAGGGAGGAGTTAGAAGGCCTGTCTGCCCTTTAATTGAAAAAAAAAAACATCAAATTAAAATAAAAACAAGTAAAATAGGAAAAATAATTTCAATAGAAAAGTGAAATTTTGATCAAGAAACAATTGCAAAATGTTTAATGCAGAAAGGCTGCGGCTCCTGGGACCAAGTTGGCCACCCCTAGGAAATTTTATATAAGGGTGTTGAGAATACTTCTAAAAAGTCATATAAGAGAATAAAAACTAGACAAACAATTGGGATTAAAAAATGTATATTTAAACATAATGGCGGATCTTAATTTCTTGGAAGGATTATTTTAAAAAATTTCTTCAGTTTATTTATTTATTTTTCTCATTGTCTTAATAAATTTTTATAATAATTTTCTTTAATTCGAAGAGACTATTTCTATAAGATTTGACTTTGCATTGGGGCCTATTCGAGCTACATCGACTTTTTCTCCGTCCGTTTACTAGGAGGGATAAATTCTTAATTTTTACTTCCAAGAAATGAATCTTGTGATAAGGTCGATCTGGATCCCAAATTGTATGAAATTTTCAGTACCGAACAACTTTATTAAGTAATCTGATTATATATATATATAATTTTAAAAAAAAATTATATCACCTAATTAATCAATTGGACATTGTTTAAATCAAACGAATAAAAATTTATTATAGGCGAATGTTATTTTTCTAACTTGAAAATTTCTCTTCATTTCCTCTTCTTTTATTTGCTTGGAATTTAATTATTCCTAGAGTACGTTTCTTGAATCTCCAATTCTCTCTCGTGTTATTCATTATTCATTAGAAAATTAGCTAAATCAATGTAAATCATGTGAATTTAATTTGTTCCACGATTTAATTCTAGACGATAGACTTTCTCATCGTATACTTTTGTAAGTAGCTTACAAAATTAAATTGCCGAAGAATGGATTTTTTTTTTCCTATTCTTTTGATGAATCCCTATAATAAATAACACTTTATTTCTTCTAGATCAATAAAAACTATTTTCCTAAGCAATTCATCGACTGACTGCTTTATATATATATACATATAAAATGTACGCATGTGTTTTTACTTTTTTTTTATAAACAGATAAAGCGCAATCGATTAATTAATTTTTCCAAGTCAGAGAAAGGAGAATATCCATATATTATTATACTCTTGTAGCCTATAGTCTAACTCCATTATTTCATTTTTATCTTTTAATGATACGACTCTTTTTTTTCATTAAATTATTAAATTAAAAAGCCCTGGCGCTTTGATGCAGAGGATTCGTCTCACGTACCAAACTCAGAGGTTCACATTCCGTCCTAAGCGACAAAAATTTATTTATATTGTATTATATTGCCTACTAATTAATATAAATAAAGGGACGTTAAGGATGGAGACTAAATTCAGATGCTGAAAAAACCGAAATATATATATATATAAATGAATCTTCAATATATTTTGAGGTGATAGAGATTTCTAAATAGGTAAGGTCCTTAGGAAATTATCCTTTGGAAAGGAGGTTCAATAAAAAGCTATGTTAGTAATAAAAGTATCCCTAGGCCTATATGAAAATAAAATAAAGAAATTGGATCTATTTAAGGGAGAAAGGGGAATGGAGTAAGAAGAGATTATGCAAGTCTTGAACCTTCCCCATCATAAATTTCAGACTATGCCAATTTCTAATGACCATCCTAAATGAAACAAATCTTGATCTATAGATCAACAATAAAGAAAATAATTATAAACAATGAACTCCTTTGTTGTTCTTGTAGGAGGGTGAATGAAACAATGAAAATGAATATGAAATATTTATTTACTCTTCAGACAATTAATTTCACTATGGCATCATCAGTTCCGCGTCTTTTTTATGTTATCGTATTTGCAGTATATTGGTTAGTTTTTTTATTTTTGTAGTTTCACTCCTTCTTCTGCAAGATCAAAAATAATATAAGAACTTTTTAAAACAAGAATTTTTCCGAAAAAATATTAGTTTTTTCATATCTCTCTTAAGAGTCCATTCGTTGAGAATTCACACACAGTTTCAATAAATTTACATAAATATAGTAAAAAATTAATTTTAATTGATATAATAAATATTTAATCACATCTTTATTCCTAGAAATCTATAGATTGAAAAAAAAATTATCTTTCAGTCCAATTCTTAGAAAAATTTCGTTCTTAACTCCCCATTCAGAAGAAATGATTGACAGGGGGAAGATATTTGAAAAAACATAATCTATTTTTCTTCTATTGTATTTTATTGAATTCTGTTATATATAAACTGTGTGACTATATAACAAACACTTTATATATATATATTTTTTTTTTGCAAACTCATTTAAAGTTTCTCAATGACAAAAAATAACAAAAAAGAAAAGAAATATTTTTATCTAAGTCTAAAAAAAGGAAGCGTAGAAAAAAGTTTGTCTGTCGGTGGAGAGACATCGTCATCGTTGTTAGTTTGTGCTGAATCAGCGTTTGTTCGGCGCCATCGAGTGGATCCTGGAGTCCCAAATCAAAAAAAAAAGTCGCCCTACCATTTTTTTTGGGCGTTGGGGGGGGGCGCCAATGGGCAATTAGTCACCGGTCGCAGGCGCCAGGCTTCAGAGAAGTCACAATGCTTATACACACCTTGGAACTTCCTTAATAGACCTTATTAAAGCTCTCATCTGATTGCGACATGTATCACCCATTAATATATTCTTTTTTTTTATTATAATTATTGGGGAAAATTTTTTTATATATTTTAACATATTTATTTAATTTTTGCCAACGCAATGTTATCGACTATTGTTTGCTTTTCGTATTTTGAGATTTATTTAATAGTGTATTATTTAAATATGAATATGAAATTCGGCAATCAATCTCAGCCATTGACCATTCTGAGAAGTCATTGATTGATTTTATGTATAAGATATTTAATTAATAAAATTTTTATACATTTCATTACACAAATCAATCGAATAAGTAGCTCTATATAAGAGCTGATAAGCATTGACTGACATTTATATACGAATATTCTTTGTATATTAAATACACGCAAACCGACAACTCTACAATTTGGACTCACTGCTTTGTCATTTAAGTTCTTAATGTATGTAAAAATATAAAAAAAATTTCTAAAATATCTATTGCAGCTCTAAATGGACTGATAATGTGTCAAAATTTCATGACAATCCGACTATTAGTTTACAAGTTACAGTGACGGTACTTTTGTTATTTTTAAAATAAATCTGAAACCTCTCAAACTTGTTTTAATATCGTAGAAGCTTCTGGCTTCCTGCTCCTTCCTCCCTTGTTATTAATATATTCTAATTGCCTAAATAACAATTCATTTTGAAATAAATGTTAGTTACAGATTTCTTATATCATTTTTTTTTTTCATTTGTTTGGTTTTAAGCCAAAACATATACCAAACATTAAAAAAAAAAGATAACAACCATAAATACATAATAACAATAAAATAGTCAAAAAAAGAAAAAAATTTAACAAAGAAAAACATTTCAAAAGATACCTTTTAATCCAACCATTCAGAAGTATCCGCACTAACACGTCACTCAAAAAGGCCCACATAGATGGCACCTCGAATGAAAAATCCATATGATTTTTAGAAAGTAACTTTCAAACGATATGTGTCAAAATTTCATACAATCCAACCATTAATTTACAAATTACAGTGGTTTTAGTGACGCTACTTTTGTTATTTTCCAAAGAATGAAACAAAAAGAATTTCGTGTGTTGATTAATTTTTTGATGGGAAAAAATACCGTTCAAGCAAAACAATGGGTTGATTAGTGTTATAGGGACTCTGCTCCATTTTTTGGGATGCGCAAGGTATTTTATTCGTTGACTATCTTGAAAAAGACCATCCACATGGTATTATTGGTGCGTTTGAAGGAAGAAATTGCGAAAATACGGCCCCAAATGCAAAAGAAAAATGCCCTTTCACCAAGATAACACCAAGACACCGTGTCACAAGCCGTTGGTTACGATGGCAAATGGCGAATTGAAGTTCAAATTGCTTTCCCATCCATATTCTGGCTCCCAGCGACTACTAACTGTTCGCAGACCTCAAAAAAATGCTCCAGGGAAAAATATTTGCGTCTAATGCTCAAGTTATAGACGCAACAAAGGCCTATTTTGAGCCCAAAGATAAATCGTTCTACAAAAAAGGCATCGAAATGTTAGTGAAGCGTTGGAATGAATGTATTACTCTTGAAGAAGTCTATGTTGATGAATAAAGTGGAATTTTGCAAAAAAATGTTTGAAAGAAGAAATTGTTATTAAAAAAAATAGTTAACCTAGGGACTTATTGAGTGATGTGTTATTTTGAATTTTTAAATTTTAGTATCAACAAATACTTTTGTTTATTTTTTATAATTTTTTTTGGATGTTGACCAAAGTCAATTAGCCATTACAATACAATGAATAAATCAACCAAAAATTAACAAATACTTTTGCTTAACTCTTTAACATTTAAATTTTTAATTAATAAACTTTATTATCCATCTATATTTATCAATTGAATATCAGTCTAAATATCACGTACACCTTCCATTTATGGCTTCCTTTTTATTAAAAAAAATTTGAACTATTACAAACCCCTAATTATTCTATTATGCATAATAGAAATAAAATTACATATTTTTCTCTAGTATTCTCAAATTCAACACAACTCGTTAATTTTGGAACTACAAAAGACCTTTCACAAGCTTGTCCTTTAGGGCCAATTATCCGTATTTGGTCTTTCATATAAACAATCCTGTTTGGACTTTAACGATCTTAGCTTCCTCTAGTTATATTAATTTCGCCCCAATAATCAGACCCCAGAAAAATTTTGATTATTTTATTCTTAATTTTTCATATGAAATTTAGGCTATCCCTTTAATTCCTATTACGTTCTATATTTCTTTCGTTGTTCTAAAATAAAAATGTTTCTTTTATTTTGGAATTAAAGTTGTCCTCAATAATAAATAAAGAACATTTTCGAACACTTCAGTTGTACTAGGTCTCTAGATGTAATACTCTTTGAAGTTTGAATAGTATCTCAAGAAGGCTACAGAATAAATAATCAAATGTATTTAACGTAAATAAACCAAAAACTTTAATTATTAATCTTTTATATTTTCACTTTAATATTATTTTATTTATAAGAGAAAAGATGCCTCTTTCAGGAGCAATTTATTATCAATTCAATGTGGTCTTCCCCAACAACATCAATCCAAGCGGCTAAAGACCAAATACCAGAATAACAATTTTTTTTCAGAGAATTATATTTCAAAACAAGTTCTGAAAAGACAAATTTAGAGGAAACGCCATTTTCTTTTCCAAGCAAAATCAATTTGTTACGTTTTTTGGCCAATTTATTTTCTAACGGAGGCGAATTCCATCTTTCTTTGTGCAATACGGATTCAAATATTTTTGTAATAATCTTCAACTTAGATTTAGCTGCTATAAATATGACCATTTTTGCCCGCTTATATATTTTATAAATAAACCACTTTGAAAGAAGAATATAAAAAAACGAAACCAACAAATCAAAAAAAAATTTGTGATCTCTATTTAATATCCATCATTCAAGGGTTTTAGGATGCGTTCAACATTGTACCCTTGGCATGGACAACATGTCAAAAACTGACGAACAGAGGCCTCAGGTAGTGAGGGCAGAGGGCTGATGCGAGGCTTAGATAGGGTCTGACAGACATTTTCACAAAAAATATATCTTAAGAAAACATGTCAAGAAACTTCCAATCTGAACTATCAATTTAATCGGATATATTGACTGTATTAATTAAGATGATTTTTTTTTCCCCAATGCATAATAGATATCTACTATACTTTGTTGATGAGATCTTAAAAATTGGGCTCTCTAGTCTTGACTGACAACATCATTTTTTTAGATACCATAATGTTATATAGATTATATATATGTATATGCATTTTGTATATAAACAATTATTATAGTTTGACTCCACTTATAATAAAAGAATCCAAGAAAATCTGCCAAGAATAGCTTTGTATATATATGGTATTCTCAAGTTGGGGTATTTATATAATTTAATAATTTTTGATGCGTGCGTACTAGCAAATTCCCTGGGATCAGATCAGGGCCTCTCATTTTCGCGATGAAACAGTTCTACCAAAAATTTAACCTTCTCTTCTCACTAAATATGAATAGGATTCTTTTATTATAAGTGGAGTCAAACTATAATAATTGTTCATATAATCTATATAACATTATAGTATCTAAAAAAATGATGTCAAGACTAGAGAGCCCAATTTTTAAGATCCCATCCATAGAGTATAATAGATATAAACTATGCATTGGGGGGAAAAAATCATCTTAATCCAGTCAATATATTCGATTTTGAATTTTGTAATAATTTCATTCTTAAATCATGAATGCACGTAGGATTTTGCTTTTTTTTAATTCTGAAACATTATAGATTAAGTCCATATTTATATTTAAATTAATAGGTGTCCAAAATGATTTAAATGAATTTTATACAATTCGAATAGCAGGCTTCTGATTGGCTTTTGAGTATCGGGTTATGATGACGTTACAATCATAGGCTGCGAGCAGAGTTTTATATTTATTTCTAAAAGTGAGGCTAAGAAAAATATATCGGAAAAATAATTTGAAAATTTTATTTTATTAAACAC
>JAAAKE020091633.1:0-20604 GCA_010014785.2 Anisolabis maritima | reverse complement strand
AAACGACGCATTAGCCATCCCGACATTCGCCTTAAGCTGTTAAGGAAAACCTGGTCAAAACCTTAACAAGGATGGTATTATTCAATTAATATATTTTATTATATCTAATCTCGATCCTTGGTTTATTTTTTTCAAATGTTTTATCTTTATTTTCAACTTAGGCAATCCTATAACTATTTTTATTGCGAACTGAATTAATATTCACTCTTAAAAAGTATAATACTCACTTTAGAGATTTTTTCTTCTCTCTTCCGCCCCAATCGTTGCAGCTACTCAGAAATCACCTCCAAAGCAGAATAGAAAATTTTCCTTCGAATGATATATCACAAGGGTCAATTTTCCAAAAATAATCCACTAAAAACTCTTGAAGTTTAGGGAGCTCTTTGTACACACGTTTTACTCAAATCCACTAACTTTCTCGGAATCCCCCTCCGTTTAGTATTTTCCTCTTTATTTGGTTCATCTTCAGTTATGATATCATATAAATGTTTACTTTTTAAAAGCGCTCCAATCCTCATGCACCACAATGCATAATTCTTATTTGTCAATGGCTCAATTCTCGATATTCCAAATGTATTCATGTCTGCCATTATTCCTATTAATTTTCAAATTAAATTTTTTTTTATATATACGTTTATACTTATCTTGTTTTGCAGAGATTTCAAGAAGCTATCTAACCATGCTCTGCTACCAATTTGTTGGAATAATCGCCCAAATTCAAATTAAAACTGTATATTTATTAAATTAATCAACCCTATAAAAATACAATTCACATTGATATTTAAACATTCGCGTAACAACAATAGTCCACGGCTCTTTAGATTCATATCATTCGTATCACACACATCAATCACTGAGCGAACCACTACAGGAACCTTTAAAAAGTAGAGAAGCCACCCTTTCCTTTAAATAATTTAACCCCTTCTCATTTCGTAGGAAGCTTTCATGATAGCCGGTCTGCCTCTCAATTATTCCGCTCATTTCTCAATTTTTTTTCTTAGGTATTTCAATTCAATATTACTAATTAATATTTATTATTTATTTACTGCACTCTCTAGTCATTTAATATTTCTAATACCAATTTTAATTTAAAAATTCTTCAATATCAGTCGTGTTGAACCTTATTTGATTGGATTCAATATTTTATTTTTTACCCTTCGGCTTAAGTGGCAATTTCTCTCCTACAAATTTTATTTTACCCATTTTTTAAGCTAAAATCTTTTGTCTACCATGAAAATTTCTATACCTACCTATATATACCATGATCACCACTGCTCTATACTAATATTATGTCATTAGATCATTTTTACCTTAATTATTAACTTTCTTCACCATAGGTGAAATTTGAATTTGTGATTCTATATCTTTAGGGGCCAATTCTACGGAAAGTTTTGGGGTCTACTGAATCCATAAAGATAATTTATATAATTTAGATAATTAACAAAATTTTCCAAAAACGAAAAAACGTTCGACACAAATAAATTTAGGATACTAGGAATGTAACACCAATAAAATCGATCATTGGAAATACTTTACTTTACTAACTTACTTATTAAGTTTTTTACTCCAAATCACCTCAAATTTGATCATTATTAAGTTGTACTATATTAATATAATAATATATTATATAAAAAATATCACACGAAATTAAAATGAGGTAAGAGTCGAGTTGGTTTATGTTCTTAGTTCTTAGGCCTGCCCTATCATATCTTTTCAATTTAAAATAAATTATTTATTAAATATTTATTTAATTTTTAGTTGCCGAAAACTTAACCGCTCAACATTCTGCCATAAAAATGCTTCATAGTCGAGTGCGACTTGTTCTTGAATATGTTCGTCAAGTGGAAGCAGGGGCTCTACCAATGAACCATGAAGTAGTACGTGAGGCTTCTAGCCTTAGCAATCGACTGCCGGTATTACAAGGACCACGATTCCGGGCCGATTTCTATAATGTAAGATTTAAATTTTCTACAAGAAACAATATTGAACTTCTACTTGTTTATATTGTACATCAAAATATAATTTTTTTTTGTTTTAGCAATGCAACGATGTTAGTCTAATGACTTATCTTGGAGCGATCACCAAAGGCAGTAATGATATAAATCAATTTGTGAATAAATTTAATATACTTTATGATCGTCAAGGAATGGGTCGCCGAATGAGAGGACTTTTCTTCTAAAAAAAAAAATTAAAAATAAATTTTCAAGTATACAAATAAAAATAAGAGAAAGTAAAAAAAGAAAAAACACTTAATAATTTTTAATTTTGTTTCAACTTTGAAAGAAAATAATAATAATAATAATATAATAAATTTTTGACACCTCTTCAAATCCTTAAATAAATATAAATAAAAAAAGCAGGTATTAAAATAATTTCATTTATAACTTATTTTTTAAATTTAATTCTGATCTTTATTTCTGTTTTTATTCCCCATTTTTAACCAAAAGAGTAATATAACTTTTATTTAATTTATTACTAACAAGACAAAATTGGTATTTCATTCCTTTACGAATGATCAAAACGTTACTTCTTGTTGGTCATTAATAAATGAAATAAAGAAATAGTTGCTTTTTTCTCCTAACCTCCATCATATATAACTCGAATATATCATAATATAATATCTACATTTTTATCTTTTAGAAATAGGTTCTAATTTCAGAACCTGCATTGATATATTTTATTTTATTTTATTTTTCTGAAAAAGAAACTGTTATATAAATGAAAGATTTTTGTTTTAGTGCAAAACAATGTTATTCCATTATCTTCATTAAATAAATAACTCATTGATGGTTAAATTATTTTTTAATTAATTTATTACAATGGCGATTTTGGGCAAAATCGTGTTTAAATTCCATACTTATTATATTATATTATTTATATACTTTATTAATACTCATACACTTTATTAATAGCCCATATCTTTAGGGGCCAATTTGTGGAAAGATTAAGACACGCTTTCCTTTAAAGACGGATTAACCATCATTAAGTGAGTCGTCTACAGCGGTGGTTTTCAAAGTGAGATGCGCCTTAAAATCTTCGGATGATAAGGGATGATTGATTGATTTAAAAACTTATCGAATTTCAATGAGTTGAGACTTTTAAAGGTCGAAATATTTAAGGTAAGTCAATTTTTTTTTTGCAAATTCTGTTAGATGTTCGCCACAACAGTTTTATATTTTATATATCGTTTTATTCTTTAAATTTAATAATTGAGGGGGCAGGTTTGAAATTCTAATTAAGAATCATTTCTTCTTCTCGTCGTTAATTTTTGCCATATCCTTTGGATATAAAAAAGTCTCGTGACATTCTTGTCACCTATTTTTTTCTCTATTTCAAATTTTTTTAAGTAATCTTTAGTGAGTAAAATAAAATCAATGTCTCTCTTAGTGCTAAAGATAAAACTAATTCACAATCAAACATACGTAAGAGTGCACAAGAATGACAAACATAGTAATAAATTAATATTAAAAATAAGAAAATATTTGTTTAGATTAAATATTTTAATTAGAGATAAGGGAACGTAAATTTAAATTTACACTACGTAATGGAAGTGGGGAGAAAGAAAGAAAAACATTTCAAATGAAAATCAAACTAAAAAATACATATATTTCTTTTTTTAATATCTTCATATTTTTTTATAATCAATGAAATGATTAAAGTTAAAAATTTAATATTCTTTTATAGGAAACATTTTATTCTGTATATATAAGATTTATTTTGATTCTGGAACTCCTGAACCGTAATGAAAAAAACTGCATGATTATTCCATACGAGAGAATTATGATAGAATATAAGATATCTTAAAAGTAAAAATAAATTCAAAAAGAATATTTCATTTTTGGACTTTAATCAATATAATAATGAAAAAAATATTTTTATTATACATGCATATATATATATATATAGTTATTTAGGTCAAGAACTGACACGTTGTGGTAAGAGATATCTAGAGAGTAATTTTCTTGGAAATAATACTGGGGGGGAGGGGGGGGGGTCCAGTTTTCTTCTCAAATTATATATATAAATAAGAAGTAAATTCAACCTATAGACTATAGACTATAAAGAGGTCGCTGCTTTTTATTTGTTAAGTTTCTTCTTTTCCCATCCCAAGAAATAATCAAACCACTCTGAGGCAGACATTATTGTGGCTACACAACTCCCAACATCATGACACCCTTTTTGTTCTGATGATGAATGCGATCTGTAGTTGAAACTTGGCAAATATCATCTCTATTTATATCTTTTAGCTGCCATTCCTCTCCACTTTTCATAAAGAAAATTACCCTGTCCCTGTCTTTTTTGTTCTCTAAAAGTCAAAGAAATATATTTATGCTTTAAATAGAGAGATAAAAAACTTTTTTCTTATAAGATAAAAATTTCTCTATTATTTATCCCAAGTATACATGATTAATTTCAAAGCAAAAATTATTCACTTAATCTATCTAAAAATTATATTACTTCTCGCATATTAAATCTCTTATTCTTATTCATTAAAATAAAATTGGATAGAATGGAATGAAAACCAAATCAAAATAATTTTCAAGCCGCCAGAAAGTATCAAGCTGAAACGCATTTTCCCTAGTCATGTTAAAATAAATTGCGATTAAAAACCACTCTCGTCAGCCTGATAATAAATGGTGGCGCATTCAGATCTTAAATACAAAATAAATTTCATACCTAAATAATAATTATTTAATTGCCATATTTACAAGCAAAAATGCCGCTCATTTGAAAATGGCGCCTGTATAACCTGTCCTCTATAAATCAAATTTCAACATTTTTAAAAATTAATTTAGTATTTGAGTCATTGGAATTTTTTTATATTTAGTTAAAAAAATACTTTCTTTTTTCTTATTCTATTGCTTAATCAGCTCCTAAAGTGTTGCCTTTCTTAATGAAAGGGATGCTATTTTATTTTATTTATTCTCCCTTTGGCCTTATTTAGACACAGGTTATAAAAAAGTGAAAAATTTTTTTTTTACAGAATAAATATACAATATATATATATATATATACTTATTTAAATTTATATTATAACAATCTTTATATTTAAATAGAAAATATAATTAAAAATAATCTATTAATGCTTTATCTATGTTGCCTTTTACATTTCATAACAAAATATATTAAAAATATTAATTTTCCCATAATTACAAATTATCAAAATGAATAACATAACTTGACTTTCCAATATAAGACTGCCTGTATTCAAATATATATATTTTACTTGCAAGCGTATCAAACTAGCGCCAGTCAACTCGTTTAAAAGCCTTTCAACTATTAGCTAGCTTAAACAAAAAATTTGAGAGGGGGAAACACGAGAGCCAATCACATTTCAGCTTTCATCAAAGTTCATCTAAAGACTGAGAAGAAAATCCGCCATATTGCATTTGAGTGAGGATTCCCGATGAAATATACATCTAAATACTCAATACTCCCAATAAAATTCCGATATACTCCATGTATGAATTCCATCCTTTTAACCATGGTATTTTTATCATTTATTTAAAAATCTTATGCTTGTTATCATATTTTTTAATTATTATTATTATAATAAGAAACCTAGAAATTTTAATATTTTCTCTTAACGTTTTTCAAATAGAGAATCAATTAAACAAAAACATTTCTCTCGACTCAAATTCTCACAATAATAGTTCAAATTATTTAAATAAACCAAACTCTATCAGTCGTTATTTAAAATAACTTCAAATATAGATAGTAATAAATAGATATAAATTATTGGCCAGAGGATCTTTTTGGAGGGGTGGTGGTATAATTTTTTCCAATTTTTCAAAAATATTTGTTTATTTATCCTTTAGAAAGAAAAATAATGTTGATGGTAAATTGAAAACTGCGCTGGTTTATTTTCCATAATTCCTCTTGATATTTCTTTAAATATTAATTTTAGCAAAATAATCCCCATATACAAAATTGTTCTATTCAGGCAGGCCATGGTCACGTTTTATTATGAAACAGAATGATCATATTCATTCACATCTTCTCAAGGCCGGATTCTTAATATAAATAAGAAGGAGTCTAAATGGCCTCCGATGCCGAAAAATTCTTAAAAAAAAGGCCGGATTCCTAGGATTTTTTCTTAGAGGGTAAAATTTTTTCCAATTTTTCAAAAATATGTGTTTACTTATCTCTAAGTTAAAAAAATCTTAAAAAATTGCATCATTTCCTTCAAGAATTTGAACAGATAGACACTCATTTGATATAAAATTAAACTTCTAACTAGTCTGTACTTGTCCACTTCTAACTATAATGAAAATTAGAGGCCTAGCTTGCTGCCCACCCCTCTATTTTGCTTTTTTTTTATTTAAAAAATTATTAATATAATGGCATGTCATCGTTCCTGGAGGTATTTTATACAATTTATACACATATTTATGGGAGCCAACATGTACATACATTCATATGACAATGCTAATAAAAAAACAAGAATCAAATAGTCGATTATGATTCGATTAATTTATCAATAAAAAATTAATATATTTATTTTTATTTTTATTTTATTTTATCAGATGACATCTCTCATCTTCAGAACTTCGAGAGTCTTTTCAAAGGTATTGTAATTTTCTCATGGTGCAAGGATATTAAAAACTAGGGTGTAGATTAGATTTTTTTTAACCAGACCCCAAATAGGATTAGCGTTTTTTTATTAAAAGAATATTAATTATTAAATTTATTTAAAAAAAAAATTTTTTTTTAAATAAATTTAAAAAAATAATTTTTGGTTTAATTCATTAATTTTTACATTTATTTTAAAATTTTAATTTTTAAATTTCTTTCTTCTTTAAATAAATTCATTTCATAAACTAATTTAAAATTTAATATATTTCAATAAAAATTTGATTAAACCCCCCTCTTTCTCTCTAACATCCATTGTTGGAAGAGAGAGAACCTCGTCCACCGAGGAATCCATCATCAACTTAGTACCCAGGACTTGAGGTGTAACTCAAATACGAATACAAATTTTATATTCATTTTTCGTTTTTACTTTAGAAAATTTATTTTCTCACACCTTAATTGTAGTTATATATATATTGTTTAGTATCTAAATATAGAGGGGCAGGGTGCACCATGCCAATATGTGGGATTTGTTGTTTTTTTTTTGAATCTGCATTTTCTCATCGTGAATCCTAGTGGAGAAAACAAAAAGATCATGATTAATTTTAATCTGAGGATAATATTATATTATAGCTGTAGGTAATTTTAAGCTAATTCGTTTTGCTAAGATTCCTTCACTTGTATTTTTAATTTAGGATCCATCACAGAGTTTGAAATGAACGATATTCTCTTTATTTTATTTCATGAACGACTCATAAGGAGATACGGTCAGATCTAATGAGATTGAGGCCCAGGTTCCTTGTTCAAGTGCTTTTGGTCTGCATTAGCGAAAAGACGTCTTTTGTTGACGCATTAGAGGGTCATAGGTTTTTGTATCTTTGAAGGTGGGTTTGAGGTGACTCTATGAGTAAACGAGTCAGGGAAAGATGGTCGTTTCTCTAAGAATAGCCTGAAGGCTCAAAATTAATTTCTAAAATTTTTTCCATTAATTCCACATAATTATCTACATTTTTATTTTATATGATTAATTTCTCTTGATCCGTTTATGAATGACAACTCAGACCCAAGGACTTCCCTGATCTGTTGGTGGAGACCGGGTGTAAAAGCAAACACACTTTTGTTCGTATTTTGAGTTAGGATCTCTTTCAGGTAGCCCCCTAGTCTCGTTTGCTCATATTCCAAACAATTCCAATCCATTCTCATTGATGAAATTTCTTCAGACTCTTGGCTTTCGGTAAATAAGTTTATAAATATTTATAATATAATAATAAAATTATATAATTTAATTTTCATTTACCACCTTGGGGAAACAGTATTATTATATATATAATATTAAGGGGAAACTATTAGGATCATGAAAAATTTAACCCTCCAATTTTTGAAAATATCTTTATTTTCTTCAGGTCAAAAGGACTCCAAAAATGTAAAAATAAAATCTTAATGTTCGTATAATGTGTATGTGGTTTTTGTATGTGTGTAGCTTTTATTTTGGCTTATATCTCTGGGACCACATATCGTATGCACTTTAACAACTTTATAGCCCTAAGTGCCTAAGAAGGTATTAAAATTTGAAGCGAATCGGTCCGCAGAAGGTGATAAAAAAGGCTTCTCAATATTTTTCGCGCACCTCTCTCAGCATCTTGTGGGCAAAATATTTTGAAACTCTCTAATAATAATTAAGACTTTTCTCTTCAGCTCTGGGTAAAGTTATATTTATATACAATTAATGAAAAGATATATATTTATACAATCAACATAACCAAAAAAAAAAAAACAATATCAACATGACATGATTTGCATACTCAATAGGATAGAGCGGCCATCTTATATTCCCAGAGGATATAATTGCTAAAAAAAAGGTGGAAAAATATTGCAAACTTAGTTGTATATTTTTCACTTTAACTTTCATATATAGACCAAATATTGAGATCGGATAACAATTCAGTTAAAATTTCAACAGAACAGAATCACTGAGTCCAAAAAGAACATTTTCGGTCTCTATGGATGAATATATGTCGAAAAAGGTAACTCGTATATACTATTAATTTTTTTAAATAATACGAGTATTAAGTAATAATTAATTTTAAATTTATTTAATTTTTTGTTCACAGAAAAATTAGAGAATATCCAAAAAAAAAGACCTGCTTGATTCTAGAAATTTCTCCGCGATTTCTTTACAGCCTCCTGCCTATTTAAAGAACACTTTTGTAAGTCAAATTATTATCAATAATTTCAAAAAAAAAAATATTAAAGAGAAGGATATGCTAGGCAGATGAATATAAGAAAGAGTTTAGAGAAATAAAACCAGCCAATAAAGTGATGAAAAATGACATTTGAGGCAGTTATAACAGCTGATTTTGTATCTCCGGATCCTTTTATATTTTAATTAAAAAAAAAATATTTCTTTTACTGTTATTTCAAAATATTTTGATAAATGAGTCCAATTAAGGATAGACATAAACGCAGCCCAAGACAAAAATAATACGTCCTTAGATAGTTAGATTTTGGCATAGTTACAAGGCTCCTTTTTTAATGAATTATCTTATATCTAAAAAATAAAAGATATATTTTTTAAAGACTTTTATGCTTTGGTTATATTTGTTCTACTCATTTAACACATGTCATCACAAAATATATGTAAACATAAAAAATGCGTCTTTTATATTAATATTAATGTTTTATGTTGCATTATCCGGGTATGCGTTGTGTCGATAGGAAACCGATCGGTAATGTATAATATTGCAGTAAAAAAATCCATCTACATGACGCAGAAAATATTTTAGTTAATTGATTGTCTTTTACTTTTACTATTTTTTTTTATCTAAAAATGAATGAAGAACTCTGAACATAATTTTAGATTTAAACCTTATTAGTGCTCTTAGCACAAAAATGAAAATTACAAAAGGGATAAGGGAGAGAACTTCAGCCCCTCCTTAAGATTTCAAAAACAATCTTTTTGGTCCCTATTTGGAGATTTAAAAAGAGGTTTGTTTCCCACTTCCTATTCTCCAAAGATTGGATCTTCACAAAAAGATTGACTGCACGATAAAGCTCAAAAATTAAAACTAAAAGAGAATCAGACGACTAAAAAAAAGATTGAACAAACTTTTTTACATGGTATTATTTAGCGATCAGATCATGATGTTTTATATTATCTTGACACCCCATCTTTTTTTCACTATTTTCATTCAATTTTTTTATATCACCGCACTTCATTTTACTTAATATCATCAACCTTTTTTGCTCATTTTATGACTAGACAGGAACTAAAAAAAATTGCTTAAGAGTTTCATAACATATTAGAGTCAGAAAAATAAAAATAATATAAAAAATTAATTTTAAGCAAAACAATATAAGGGTTTTGAGTATTTTGCTTGCAAGCTCTTTGGGTATCGATACCAGAACTGGAGCATTAGTGGGTTGAGCTCTGCAACTCACCACCCAATTTTACCAAGCTTCTTCTATGTCTTTGCCTTGTTACTTTAAATTGAGGTTGGCATTTAAAAATTAAAGATGCCCATCAGCTTGTCTCTTGATTCATATCAAGAGACAAGCTGACGTCACTCTACCTTTTCTTAATCCCAATGGCGTTATAAAATTTAAGCATAAAGATGAAAGAATGAAATATTCAGGAGGGCGATACCAGAGAAGGAATGCCAGCCTTAACTTAAGTAACTCGTGGTCGCTCACCAAATACTCAGAGTATGTCACAAATCAAAATACTCAAAAAACTCTTTTGATTCAAATAGATAAATCGTCCCCTGATTATTTTGAAAATTATTTATTTAATATTTATATCCATTTTAAATGAAAAAGTTATGAAACCATCTCATTTAAAAAATTCAATTTCTTCCACTCTGTCTTCTAAGGAGACTCAGAGACTCATCCCTCAGGTTGGGCGCAGGCAGAAGCTTTTATTTTTATTCTATTAATACTAATAATGCTTTGTTGGACATTCTTCCCTTTAAGAGAGAAAAAGCCTCGTTAAGGGATACAAATCCCACAAACAATCATTCGTGTTTATTTATCACAGGCACATGATGCATTAATGCAAGATTTACTATCATTTAATTCTCTTAAATATGAATTCAAATGAATAATATAACCTTTGAGATTTTCTTCTCGTTGAGTACTTCTCTCTCTCTTTCTCTCAACTTTTATTTTCTACACACACACATGTGGGCATAAATCTTGACGAAGGAGAGGAGAGTGAAGGAGAAGAGGTGGAGGAGGGAAAACGATGCGATTTCGAGTTGACATAAGTCACTATTAAGTTAAGTTAGTCCTTCGCCGACTCAGTAAGGATTCAAGTCCATCGGGCAACGATCATAATGAAGATGTTCTTCGCTCTTATCCTCATGCACTGCTCTCATACTTTCATTCTCTGCGCCAATACAACCACACAATCACCAACATCATTATCATCAGCATCCACAGGATTGACATCACCATCGACAAACAAACCACCGACCACAACAACGTCTACACCTCCTACTAGCGAGTATGAAAACTACTCTAAATCAATTCATTCACTCTGCTAGGGGATGTTATCAATTTCTTTTAATCCTCATAGGGGGTACTCAACCTGAATCGTCAATCTTTAAATAGAAATCGAATTTTATATATATGAATGAATGAATTATAGACATCTTGCAACTCCAGTGTTTCTCTCATGCTTAACATAAAAATAATTTTAATCCTATTGTTCAAAGTTGCTAAAGCTTTGAAAAGGGACGGCCACCCAGGCCACAATTTTGTCACATTTTTGCTAATATCAATGAAATAAAATACTACTATTTCATAATTTTCAATCTTTTATTATTATTCAGCCACCCAGGCCCCTAAAAAAGTTATCGCTTCCTATACGTCCTTCAAGGATGTTAAGATAGACCGGGGTTGAAAATTTTCAAGCTTCAAAGAATCGTTAATGTAGATAAGACAATTTATTGGAAGAAATTCTAAACGATCTTGGTCAAAATTGTTCAATCGTTCTACCGTTCTCATATTTCTTTTTTCTTTTTTTTTTTTGAAAAAATGGACCTTTTTTAAATTTTATACTCTTTTTCGACTACAGAGCCCAAAGTTTACGCATTTTTCTATCTGTAGTTTTAAATATTTAAATATCGAGAGCTTCCGACGGGCGTTTCACAGACTTATTCTTCGGGACCACCAATCCGAGGTTCAGCACTGCTTGGTCTTGCTTGACAACGAAGATTTTGATGGCTGTCGTTCTTATCTCTGACCGGCGTTGTTTTGCCAACTCAAATAAATAGTTTTATTATTTCTTTATTAATTTCAATTATTGATTGTTACTTTTGAAATGATTATTGAAAAATTTTTATTAAAAAGTGATGAAATTCGGAATTTTGATTAAAATAAAATTTTTACACAATTTATTCTTAGGTTAAATAAAATACTGCAACTGCTTTAGATTTTATTCTTGATCATTTAAGCAATATTTATCACATATGTTCTAAAAATTGTTTCTTGATATTTTAAATTCGTTTATTAATGTAAATGGCAAACTAGCACCCTCTTCAAAGTGATACCAAGGGCGGAGTTTTGTAAAGTCTAAAAAACAAGACAACTAAATTCTTTTGAATCTTTCTTAAGATCCCATTTTGAGCCCTCCGAATTTGAATCTTCTTATTTCATCTTATCCCAAAGATTCTTCAACCATTTAAAATTAACATATTCTTTTACAGGTGCTCTCCAATATCAGAAGCTGTCAACCCAAGTGAAATTCTACGTCGTTTGACTCACTCATGTCGATATGAGAAATTCACTCGACCAGAGACTTCCAATCGAAAACCGTTGATTGTCAGTGTACATATTTATGTCTACTTTTTAGGCCCAATCGAAGCTCAAAGCCTCGTAAGTCATTTTTAATTTTTAATGTCTTAATATTAATACTGCCTTTACTTGAAGGTCAAATAGCAATCTTTTCTATATTCGATACTTTACAATCATTAGGCTTCGATTTGCTTATTAATTATTTGATTAGAATGCTATAAGGATGTAACATTTTAAACGATAATTAAACTATTTATTTATGGTCTGTTTCCTTTCTAAAGGAAAACAATTATTTTTAGATTCAAAGAGAGAAAAAAATACTTATAAATTCCTCTTTAGTGAAAAAGACCAGTTATTTCGTTCTTGTTTTATGCGTTCATTTGCAAATATTTAAACAAATTTAAGGTAGAAATACAAACAGATTAAGATGGATGAAATAAAAGATGGGTTACTTCTCCAGTTAGGAAAGAGATTGATTGGAAAACTGCAAGTTATTTTTTTTAAATAGGATCAAATGAAAAAATTTAAAAGGAAGATGTTCTCGCACGAAATTTTCTTGATCTAACTTTGCCCCAATCACCCCTTCATCAACCCAGCTTTTGTTTTAACTTTTTTTAATTATAATTATTTGATTTATTTAAATTAATATTAGATTTTAAGCTAATTCTTTTTCAATGAATTTCATTCAGACCGGTATATCCTTTTACTTATAAAATCTGTATAAATATTTATTTAAGAAAAAAAATCTTTTGTGAATGATAATGAAATTTGCCTGTCATTCTAGATGACAAAGTGTGAAAAAATAATACCTTCTTTTAGAGAAAAAATTAAATATTTAACTAATTTTATTTTTCTTCGAAGTAATATTAAATAGGCTATATTGAAAAAACTATATTGGGGTAAAAATCTGAGCCTAATATGACTCTGGATTCACCTTATGGAAAAAACTAACTCCTAACTCTCCTTCTGGGGAAAGAATCAGGAATCTATCCTGAAATAATGTTAATACAGTAATCACAACATGTCAGTCCGTCTTTATAGCATCCGATAACGAAAGACGAAAAAATGTATCAATCTCTGATTCCTTTGAGTAAAAACCTGACTAACGCACAACTTTCTCTTACCTAAAATAACTAATGTGCTTTCAAACCAGATTTTGGAGGTCGGCCTCTTGGTAGCTGTTCATTGTACAGCCTCTTTACTCAATATCGTTAGAGCGAATTTTGAGAAAAACGGAAAAACTAAAAAAAGTATATCTATAAAGTGGGCCTCAAACAATTTTGGGCGATTTTTTTGCGATCTCAATCCTTTCTCTATACTAATATATATATTTATATAATTAAGAGAAAGCAAAAAGAAAAGAGAGAATACCAATGGGAGATTATAAAGAAATATACAGTAAAATTCCTGCTAACACGGTCAATTAATTCTAGTTAAGCACCATTCTAAGTAAATTTGTCTTATTTGAATGTAAACTCGAATTCAATTTTATTAAAGAAAAATCTAAATTTTTCATTATAATCATCAAGATTTGCTGTTTTATACTATCTTCCAGACATTAAGAATGTTGCCTTTTCAAAGAAGTTCGGATACTCTAAGAACCCTTCTGAATTATCACATTTTACTTAGGATCAACTTACGAAATCGGGCCAAACCCCCCCTCTTCCCTTCTGAAATGGTCAAGATTACGCCATTTAGGGTTGATTCCATAAGAAATATGGCCCTCCAAAAATAACCAGAAGAATGTTTGCCTTCTAATGATAGATTATTGTATTAGGTTGTGAAAAAGACTCTTCCATGTCGATAACTATGCCCAGATTGCCAAATTTCTATTAACGAAAGTAGTTCTGGTAATCGAATGGAGATAAATTAGTTAGACCTATAAAGGTCGTTTGAATTGAATTTATTTTACATAGTATCTTTATTTATGTATATTTCTTAACTCGGAACATTTATTTTAAAATAAATATTTACAAGCCATCAACAGGAAAGTTAATTTCAATCAAATTTTACCTATCCTAACTAATCTTTGTAAAAATTGAATTTTCATCTAAAAATATTAAATTTTCTCCGTTCGGCCTTATATAAGTGCTACCGGTTAGATCCAAGTGCCTATCATAATTTATTTTTTTTATTGAATTGAGAGAAAATATTGAATTAAAATTTTTTTTTGCTTTGGCCCATTTTATATTCGTTTTTTATTTAATTTATTTATCATCATCAAGCAGTTATTTAATTTATGATTAAACAATATTTAAAATTCATTTAATGCATTCCAAGAATTAAAATATTACGATTGTTTGTTTTTTTAATAAAGTTCAAATAAAAAATAATAAAAAAAAAATTAATAATAATAATAATAATTTTAAAAAAATATAAATTTATCGAAGTGACATTAGCTCGTTTAGCACGAGCAATGAATTTTCGAATATGAAAACAACTCGGGTTCAAATCCAGCTAACAGCATAAAATTATTCAACTCTACATTAATGTCTCCTCTTGTGGGGGAATTCATCCCCAATAATTAGTTCAAAATCCAAGCTTTTGAGGTACCGTAATATACTCAAAAAAATCAACCCACCAATATTTATAAATAATGGTTGGCGGTCAAACTAATTCCTAAAGATTCCATGTTCGTATTTATCTTCATAATTTCTATATTTTTTTTTTTAGCAATTTTCTGCACACATATTGATCCGTTTGCGATGGAGAGATCCCCGTTTATCATACGAAAAATTGGTGCCATCATCAGCCTCCCCAAGAACTATCATTGCTGAAGGATCGTTACGTGAACTTATCTGGAGGCCTCACGTCTATTTGGTCAATGAACAAGCCTCGTTAATCATGGGCGCAGATAGCAAAGACATGCTGGTCACAGTGCATCCTGATGGCCACGTAAGTGCCATCACAAGGTCAGGACATAACAACATCAACATCTCTATCACCTTTCTATTAATGATTAAATTATACAGCAATTTATTCAAGAGGAAAATTTTTATTATTATTTGATCCCAATTTAACCCTTAACTCCAAACGCGAGGTTATAGTTTTATTTTGGCAGAACTATTCACTCAAACCATTTATAGTACTGCCAACTTAATAATTTTTAATCGTCAGGTATTTGCGCGAATTATCTCTCGTTTAATCGGTTATAGTTACAGCATGCCTCTATTCAAATGATTATTTCCTCCTCAAGATGGTCAGTCTTTGTGCCCCCGTTTAAAACTTACTATTTTCTTATCCAGATTTTGAGAAAAATCATGAAATTTTTTAATGAGTCTAACTAAGGGACGTTTTCACTGTTACATTCTTATTCGGAACTCCCGCCTCCATTAAATTCAATTATATTTTTCATTTTTCTGTTGATATAAAATCTAGTTGGGTATACATATACATCTATTATGAGAATATTACAAATTAGTATGTTTTACTGAGTAAGTAGTGATGCGAAGATCGTTGCGGTCTTTCCACTATTTCCGAAAATGAATATGACTTGTTATTTAAAAAAGATTTCCTATCCTTGATCAATGGGGTTCTAAACTTCATTTGGATTATTGGAATAAATACTTGTACCATTCTTATTTATTTTGCCTTCCAGTTAGTAGAAATATTTTTCAAGAATGGATTATTTAAACCTTATTTTACAAGTATCTATAATTTACTCAATATTTTGTCAACTTTGATCGCCTTTATCTTGGCTAAATCAAAATGGGCATCTGAAAAGTACTTCTTACTTTTATCAATGGATGAACTATTAAATGCAAAAAAATTTTCAAATTGGATTATAACAGGTGAAAAAGTTGCCTTGTAAGACTCATTCTTTCAATAAACCTATATAAAGTTCTCCTCTGCCTTTATTTGCTTTATCTTTCCACCCTTTTAATTTTTCTCTCTTCCAATAGTTACAATATTAATGCTCAGCAAGCATAATTAGAGTCATTTAGCTTACACATTTATTTCATTCAGATTTTAAATGACATTTTCGTCTTTTTTTTTTTTAGAATGAAAGTAACATTATTTTGTCTTATGAACCTTCAAAAATTCCCGTTCGACGATCAAACTTGCCCGATGATTCTTGAGAGTTGTAAGTAGGTCTTTATTTTTGGCAAACATAAAAGGTCATCACATCCATCATTCGATCACGTTTTGATGAATGCACCTGCTTTGCATGCATAAAGAACACAAACGCCATTTTATTAGAATAATTAAAAGCCACATGTCCATTCATTATTAAACAAGAGTGTTAAAAATATTTTACATAATCTTAAAGACAAATTAGTCAATCGATTAATGAGCGTATGTAATAACTGTTGATTAAATTAAAATTTAATAAAAATTGTGTCTAGTATTTGGAGTTATTACAACAAAAAAGAATGTTGAGAGAATTTATTTGATTTTTTCACCCCTCTGAGAAGCTGCAGGGTGTATATAGTGTTGGAAAATAGTCAGCAGAATATTGCACCATCTAATATCCTTTATTCTACATTTATTTCGATGCACATGTCGAGCAGTGAAGATGATATTTGCCATGTACATCGGAATAAAAGATTTTAGATTTATTATAATATTTCAACAGATATAATATACATGCATTTGTTATTCTTACCCCCACTTAACATACCCTCACCTTTACTTGTAAGGAAATAACTCACTTTTTCATATTATTCCTTTTTTTATTTTACATTTTTTCAAGATATAAATTATGAAATAATTTTTTAAGTATTAAGTATGTTAAGTATACACATCATCTGCCTATCATTTTTACTTTAATCACATTCAATTTAATTTGCAAATTTTTTCAAAATAAAATAAAATTTCAGGGACATACAATGCCTCTCAAGTTCGACTAATTTGGGAAAAGGCAGAGACACCAGTTTCGGTAAATCCTGATTTACATTTAACAGAATATCGCTTAGTTCGCACCGGTTCGACAGATCCGCCATTGAAAAGCACACGGCTTGATGAGGCCGCTGCTATTGCGCTCGAGACAAGCCAAGGAGATCTCTTTGGCAAAATGGGTCGGTTATTTGGAAACTATTCAAATTGATAATAACAAAAAACCGATTGCATCATTTAACCAAGTGTCATAAAAAACCCTGGTTAGGTCATTAAAGTTTTTCTCATTTCTTATAAAGTTTGGAACAAAAACCAACTTCTATTCGACTATTATAACCTCAAAAGCATAAATTTGGCGCTTGGTCAAGTGATACATAAACCTTTTAAATCTTAATTTTTATATGAATTATAATGACTTTCAGGAGGCAATTACAGTTCTCTAACTGTAAGTTTTCATCTTGAAAGAGAAATTGGATTTTATATACTTGATTATTATGTACCAAGCATTTTGCTTGTGGTTGTTTCGTGGGTTTCTTTTTGGCTTGATCCAAATGCTGTTCCAGGAAGAACAACTTTGGGTAAGTTTTCACAATAATCAAAATGTTTTTACTTTCCCAACAACACTCCCAAGAGAGGAGAATATATATATAGAAATTGAGTCCAAAAAGTGGTTTTGACTCCCATGTATGTGTGACGACTTAATCGATCTAAATAAAATTTTTTATATAAACTTTTACTCAAGGGGCCAAGACAATACCAATTTTTAACATCAATCGACTCAGACGAAGGGATACTTTATTTAGGCATCTCTTCAAATATTAAGAGATTTGACAGATCTATGCTTACCTAGATTATTGTGATCATGTTAAGATTAAAAAAAAAATTAATTTATCTATTTATGTTTTTATTGTTAATTGAATTGTTTATGTCTTAGTTTTTTTTTAATTTTTAAGTCTTTTTGGCAATCTGAGATAATTTAGTAGTCTCCTATTTTTTTTGCATATTTTTTAAAATCATTTATTAGACAATATAATTTAAATAAATTTTATAACGTCAGACTGGAATCGTACCACTGACCCTTTGAACATGAAGCTGCTTCAAGAGGCTGGAGGAACTAGTTTTGAGTTTGTCATTTGGAATTTGATATCGATATGTAAAATGACCAAATCTTTTTGATTTTTTGATTAGATCCATTACTCTATTATATCAGTGGATTATATGGGGAATTAGGTCTGAGGCTTCAAAACCCTTTGTTATCGAAGCGCCATAATATTCAAGATTATAATAATAACAATCAACTTAATGCTTATAAACATAGTCATATCACATTTCTAATGTGAACGCTATCTTTTATCAAATACATTGTCTTATCTCTCTCTCTCTGTGTATCTTATGTTCATCTATGACAGGACTGTAGTCAGAATATTTTTCGGGGAGGGGGAGGGGGGGGGGGTTATAAAGACAATTTATATATCAATATGATTAAAGATTATTAATTTTGAATAATATTAAAATATATATTTGATATATATATAATATTATTATCGAATAACAAATAAGAAAATTATGAATATTCTAATAATAAATACAAGTTTAACCCTCCCTCTTCAATGATATTGAAATAAAAGGCCAGAGGATTGAAGTGTTAAAAGGTGTAGAAAGAGATGGTTGAACCTTAGAAAAATCTGGAATATTTTATTATATCTTCGAAGAATACTATGTTTTAAATACTTTTATTATCTCCATGAGATCCTAATCTTGGGTATAGATCTAGTGTAGGCAGATGGGGATAGGGGTGCTATAGTGATTAGAACTTAGACTAGATATTAGGCTCAATAAGAAGAAGAAAATTTAATTTATACACCGATAAAAAGAATATTAGTAATAAATAAAATAATTTTATTTAATAAATTTTGTCATTTGGGGACAATTGTGTGTGTTAACATTTCCATTATCAATTTCTGGCTATGTTACTGAAGTAGATCATCTATTTTCCAATATTTTTTTAATTTTTATGTAAAATATAGCTAATCTTTTTTTCAGGCACTAGTACGATGTTAACATTTATAACTTTGACACGAAATACAGGAAGTAATTTACCTAAAGTGTCTTATGTCAAAGCAACTGAAATTTGGTTTCTTATATGCACCGGATTCATTTTTGGATCTTTAGTCGAATTTGCATTTGTCAATACCATATGGCGAAGGAGGTAAATAATTTAACATATTTACAATATAATTAATTGAAGTAAATGCATATTTTATTATTATTGTTTTGTTTTGAATTCGTCATCTTAGAATATATCTATATAATATAAGAAATTAACAGCAAGTCTTTGATTTGGATCTGGGAAAACTGGATCGAATCCCTATAAAGACTAGATTTTTTCATTAAATTGCTTTTAATTATCTATTCTATCTGCTCCCTTCATTCCAACGTGGGCTAGGGAGGATGTTCTAGTTTGAGGAGCACCGGGGTGCAGCCTATTCCTTGCGAAGAGTGTCATAGAGAGGGAATCTTTAAGTCCCGTCCATAGGACGTGGTGTCTCAGCAACTTCAAAATTCCTCATGCCCGAGTGCGAACACTCTGTGCAAAACGGCGGCACACTACCAACTCCTCCACGAAGCCCATTGCAATTTAAAATTAAAATTTCTTATCTGGACTGAACTAGCATAGGAGTGATTACTGTTAACATTTTGCCAAAAATCTGTAATATTCTTCTATTTAGGGTCATCCCACTGACACCCAAATAATTACAATAACAAAATAATATGCAAAACATTTTTATTTGGCTGAATCCTGTTCTAAAAGTTCAAATTCCTTCATTATAGTTTTATTATTTTGACATTTGAAAGTCTCAAGTTTTCAATAATTTTAGATTATTAGAAGTATTTTATTTTTTTCACGATGAGATGGGTGGCTGCACACATAGAGATATGTGAAAAGGGAGGAAGTCAGCCAGTACGGTAGCCTCTATCGAAATAAAACTTCCAAAAATAATGAAATGAAACGTTTCGGCTTTAATTAGATAGAGCCATCATCAGTCATTAGGGCTGAAATGAGCAGTAAAATTAAAAACACAACAACTTTACAAAATAAATTTAAAATAATAACTTACAGTATACGCAAATTCAATGTATAAAACATTAAAATCACAGATAGATTTGTTTTATATTACAATACAAAATTATATATAGCATATAGAAAGTATATATAGATAAATTAATGCTCATCAGCACTGATATGGCGATGTCTTCAGAAAGAAAGAAAGAAATATTGGGAACGATCCCGATGAGATGATCCATAATAGAAATACAAAAATCAAAAAAGCCGAAATCTTATTAAGTAAATCTTTTCTTTGACCCCAAGAAAATTATATTTATATAAACATGTTATTATTT
>JAAAKE020091622.1:0-20608 GCA_010014785.2 Anisolabis maritima | reverse complement strand
ATTTTAAAATGAAGAACTAACTTAATAATTTTTGCTTGAGTTTAAATGCTCATGGCCCACTTGTCAGTACAATCAGAGAGTAGATTTACAATCTTAATAAAAAATACGCTCAAGCCAGTCGCTATAAGCTTTTACTATTGTAGTTTTTAAAAACAAGTGTACGTTCGAGAGGACAGCCGTAACCATAAGCCCGAAAATTTTTTATTTTTCTTAACGGCTATGACTTTTTTTATCTTATATTTAAGTAATTTATGATAAATATCCAATAAATAGAAAAAAAAGTTGAAAAACTAGACTAAAAAACGTGTTGTTTTTTTTTATCAAGATTAAATAGAGCCTCACAATCAGTAAAAGTGTAAATATAAAAAAATTCGATCTTGTTATATACGAAAGTAAATCCTCTTTCTCCCTCCATTCTCTATTTATCAGTGAGCGCAAAGAAGAAAGAGATGGTCTTGCGTTTTTTAGGGATTCTCATTGACTCGATGCCATTTTTTCTACCTATTTATAAATCACGCGCCCCGAGTCACTCGAGTATTAATCATCGTTCTATTTTATTATTATATAAATACCATTGACTTTCAAAAAGCGGAAGAAGCCATGCTAAAGTAATTTTATAACAGGTAATCAAGGTCGTCACCTTTGAGATTTCCTAATTGGGCAGGAGCAAATTTTTTATATTCTCAAAGCTGTGGAGTTCAGTTTTTAAGAAATCAGGCAACCCCAAAATCAATCTATTTTAATAATGCAGGCCTTTTAATGCTTATTGCGTTTTTATTTAAATTAAACTTTATTTTGAAATAAAATAATTATAAATGAAACAGTTACACATGAGGCAGATCTCTGTTCTAATTCTTTAAATGAAACAATTTCAAATTTCCGATTACGAAATTTTCCTGTTTTACTGTCAATATTTCATTTCATTTGGACCACCTACGGGGTTCTCCGTTTATTTTTCCAAGGTGCTTTCATGTACGCACACATACCTCAAACCCAGCCGACCTCTGGTCTATTGGCACCTCGTGAAGTTGCTTGATTTCCTATCTCTAACTCCTTCTCCTGCATTCATTTCTAGCTAGCTAAGTCAGAAAATTAAAAAAAAAAATTTCTAGAAAATCTTCCTTAAAAAAGATTTCTCATATATTAAAGATCCAAATAAATTAAATTAAGTAAAGTATATTGATTAGTATCTTAAAATGATAGGGAAGGAGTCAGCATTAGATTATTAGGTGAAAAAGCGAGATCGAACTGCCGACGTTGTGACTACTCTGGGGATCTTATTATTACGAAGAAATAAAAAGAATTTTCAATTTACTGATTATTATCTTTTTTCTTTTTCTAATTAATCTCTTTCCAACATTTTACCTCACATTTTGCGTTTCATATTCATTTTTTCCTTTGTGCCCCTTCTTTTTTTCGGAACTTGCCGAGGGCACAGGGTTAATATTTCACAAACTGAGAAAATATGATTAAATTATTTGACTAAAAAAAGAAAAAAAAATTTAAACAGCTCAGATAATAATAGGCTTTATAATTTTAGAGGCCGAAAGACCGGTCGTTGCTTACCTATTAAAGATATTATTTCAATATCTCATACTATCAATTAATTTTCTTTATTTATTCAAGGATAATTATTATAAAGTAATCATCCCAAAATTTTTGAAGATATTTAAAAGCAATTAAAAAAAAAAATTAACCTAAGCTTAAAAAAATTCACAACGAACTTGGAACAAACAGATTTCGTGACCAAAGAATAAAGTATTAATTTCAACTCATAAAAAATATGTATAAGAAAAAAGAATCAAAGAGCTTTCATGTAGTCCTATAATAATAAAAATGTCAAGCATTTTCTTTCAGGCAAAATATTGCCTCTGCCACCTGGAGTAGTGGATACTTCTGCTGACTCTTATAACAGTCGAAAAAGAATCAAATTGATAAAATTTATTCAACTAAAATATTGCATGGACCATTATTTTTACAAGAAGCTAAGGAAAAATTGCAAAAAAAATAAATTTTTGCGATTAAGAGGGATCACATAAATATTTTTAATGACAAAATTGAACAAACATCAAATTTTTATTTTTATCGACCGCTTTCTAAAGGTAGTTGTGTAATCGTATAAAATTTGACTCAGAGATTAGCATGAATTAGGTTATTTGTAGCACGGATCAAATGTTTTTAGTCAATGGTTACAAACAACAATATAACATATTTCAATGAAATCTCTTAGGCTCTAGTGCATCATTCGGAAATAAATGTCCGCAGTTATCCTATTTCGACAAGATTCCCTTCTTTCTGTTCAAATCTTTTGTTTCTTAATGATTTTTTACATAAGGAATCATTTTTATCAAAGAGGACGAATTATATTAAATGTATGGGAAAAATAAGTAGAAGCAATGCCAAGTTCTGCACGGGTCCAAAAGGATTGGCAACTCAAATATTCAAAAAACTTGAGCCCTTGGGGGCTGCCAAGATATATATATCTTGACTTATATAGCTATATATATACAGTATATAAAGTAATTGTAACCTATATCTTTTGTTTCGTCTTAATGGATAATTATAAGACCTACATGATATCCGAAAATAATAATAGGTTAATAATTATGAAATTTGATGATTTTGAATTTCATGTAGCTCTTCTAATTATCCATTAAGACGAAACAAAAGGCAGAGATTTGCTAGGGGATAGTATATAGTATATAATAAGTATATAAATTGAAAAATGAAACAAATTTCTCTTTTTTTTTTTAATATTAATAAAATAAAAAATTCTAGAAGGATAGGGGAGTGTAAAGGAAGTGCTCAGGTGATAAATAATATACTCTTTGAAGAATCAATTCGACTTTAATTTAAAGCATCATCAGACCTCTGACTTCATATCACAATGAATTCATTAGGATATGAAGACAGAGAAAATTTGTGATTTGTACTTTTTACTTTTTCTCTTGTCTATATATGAAATATTTTGGGAGAAAGTAGTGCGATCACAAAAAAATCGATGTCGAGATTTCAACAGAAATACACGTTTTGAGGCTCCTGAGTCTAAAAAACAAATAGGTCTCGCAAAATTCTGTCTGTCTATGTCTGAACAAGATTTCTTAAAAGCGCAAAAACCTTCGAGTCTGAAATTTTATATTTAGGTACTTTTGTTGCTTTCAATTGGAAGGTTTGAATAAAATCGGTCAAATACTATTAGTACCTTACTGATGATCTTTTTTAGTTTTTTCGACTTTCTCAAAACTCGTTCTAACGATTTGATTCAAATTCATAAAAAAATTATTTATCAGTTAATTTTTGAAATATTGCTTGGAGCCCATTTTACTCTTTTTAAGTTTTTTTTGTGATTTTCTCTTAAACTATTTTAACGATATTAATTAAATTGACTGTGCGTATAAAAAATTAAATAATCTTTAAGTTGTTTTAAACATTTTCCACATATAGTGTCCTCAATTTAGAATTTTAAGAATTCCATAAAAAGATAGGGCCCTGTTCCTTCGTGCAGAGTTAGAGGTATTGCCTCACGTACCAAAGTTCAGTGGTTTGCTTCCCGTCCTGAGCGGCAAAAATTTATTTATATTATATTGACTACCAATTTATATACCGGTAGATAAATAAGTACTGTGACTAAGATACAGAAAATGACTAAAAAAATTCCTGTTTGATTCCAATTTAATTGCCAATTTAATTAATTTAATTTAATTTTTTTTTCATATAATTGATTAATGCAAACGAAAAATCTCTAAAAATTAAAGGAAAAGGAAAATTGTGAACCCACTATCTAGAAGGCCCAACGCAAAAACCTGGTGGACAGCTCATCACACAATTTTCCTTACTTGTAAGTGAAAGTTCTGTGATGTGCGACGATATTTTTTTAACAGCGGAAGGCCTGTTAAGGCTTTAAAATAATGCGAAATTGATCTTCTCAAAGAGTGTATTATTTATCACCTGACGTCTTCACTAAATCTTCCTAGAATATTCAGATGTCATAATGGAGTCATACATTTTACATAAAAATTCTAATTAGCAGTCATATATTGAAACACAAATTTTTAAAATAAACAAAAAATTATTTATTCCAGATGTCAAATGGTTCTTTTTTGTTTTTTTTCTACATCTGAGATCATCCAGAGTTTAAACAATTACATTTATAAATTATTTACGATATAATTACCTAGGTATATTTATTTATACCAATATATGATTCAAAAGGGCCTTACAAACGTAAAAGTAGCGACTACTGAGATTTGATTGAACGCCAGGATTTTTGAGTTTACGCCTCAACTACTGAGTTGTGATGACATTCATAGATATAAGCTATTAAGACTACTTATTTTAACATCAAAGGAAATAAATATTTAAACATTTAAAAAAATATATATATATATACATATAAAATAATTGTTTTAATTACCTGGCAATTTTCGATTTGTTTATGTTAAAATTTGCCTAATTAAATTAAAAAATGAATTTAGATTGGAAACAAGTTTCTTATTTATTCTTTTTAATTAATGAAATTAAAGGCAACATTTTTTCATTTATTTATTTCCTTAAATAAAGCCCTAAATGAAAAAAATATTTTATGTAAGATCCATAAATTGGAATTTCTTTTCTGTGATCTTCCTAAATATAAATATATGAACGATGAGATATTGGATTTCCAGGCTTATGCAAATGCTATTAATCTCTTTTGTCTCCTCAGGTGGTCCAGCAGCAGCAGCCGAAAAACTCTAATAAAAAAACAGCAAATTATGCAAATGTAGATCAAATTTATGCGTTTCGGTTTTTCCCTTTCTTATTTATTGACATTTGCAAATTCATTAAACTGGTATTTATGTGTACCAAATTTGTTATTATAGTTAATAATCTTGTTGAAAAAATTTATTAGTTTTTTTAGGTCATTACTTTACTTTATTAGACTGTCAATTATAATTTTTTTATTCTTCACAGAGTGAAAAAACACTATGCAGAGAATAAATAAAAATTAGAAAATCCTTTATTATTTATTTTAATGGTGTGGAAGCAAAGGTCTTCTGAACAAGAGATTCTCAACAGGGGGTCGAATTTGTTAGAAAATTATTTTTTAATTAAATATAAATTCCAACGATAATAATTTTTATTTTGCCTATAAAAAAACATACTTATATTTATTAATTTAATTATTATTGCCATGCTTATCCCTTATTTTCAATAATAAAGCATTATCATTATTGTTAATATTATAATTTTTTAAAGGAAGATTCAATAGAAAAATTAATCTATTATGAATGTCGGAGGATGCCTTAAGATCAATCAATGTATTCCCAATACCAAAGTTTAGTAAATAGGCTTAATTTTGGTGTACAATTAAGGTTAATTATGTAACTTTTTTAAGATATTAATAAATTGAAAAACTCATTTGTAAAAAATTTATGATCCTCCAAATAAAAACTTATTTCAAAAGGTTAGTTCAGACAAATTTTATAATAAATAATAAAGTATATATAACATATATTAGTCAGTGAGATAATATTTAAATCTAGACTCTATTATTTCTTTTTAAAAAAATTGGGAGAAGCCGGGACTCGAACCCGGTTCTCTCACTTTCCGAGCGGGTATCATTATCACTAAATCCTTCAGAGAGCAGTTTTTTTTCCCCGGAGATATAATTAATTCAATGGTAGCGAACGATTTTGATTCAATTGAAACAATGATAGCTTAAAATCTTTTAATCTACAATTCCAGAGTCTGATTAAAAATTAATTTCAAATATTTTAATAATTTATTAAAGTCTTAAAAATTTCCCATAATTAATCTTAATTTTGTACCAGAATTAGGCCTATGTATTGAACTTTGGCATAGGGAATATATTGATCTTAAGGCCAAAAAAATTCCATTCCTCATGCCTTAATAATATATTAATTTTCCCTTTTAAAAAATCCTATTAAGCCCAAAAATGAAATGTTTTATTATTAAAAATAATGGACAAATATGATAATAATAATTCTTTTATTTCAATTTTGTCTTTCGGGGCTGCTCTGGACATTTTGACTTCAAATTTATGATAAATTCGTAGAAAAATCATTCCAACAGCCACCTAACCGAGGTTCAGCAGAGCTAGGCCTTGCTTAACAACAACGATGTCGGTGACTATTCCTCTTTGTCTAGGCCAGGGCCGCAGGGAACAATAATAATTAAATAAATATAAAATCAAGACATACTATGAGTCGTTGAACTCGTTTAATTCCCTATAAAGAAAATAAAGGTTTTATAAATAATATAATTTAATGGATGCCATTAATGGAGGATGAATTATTGAAATGAGTGAACGAAAAGGGATCATCTAACATTTAATAAGCACGTGCGTAGGTGCGAGACATGGCTGCGTAGCCCTGGGCTCAGGTGTAGCTCCTCTCTTAACTATAGGGTGTTCATGTCAGATAATTTCTCTATCTGATCGCTCCAATTGGCTTATTTCATTGACGCCACCCACCCACGCTACGAAGACTCACCACACCCTAAGCCCTGTCAGAGAGCGTTAATCTCCAAATTATTCCCTTCTTATTTTATAGTTCAAATAATTTGTCTCTCTTATTCTTTGTTAATCATTTTGTTATAAGGGAATGGCAATTAGAAACTTTGTTTTATTAAGCTGACGTTTCGGACACAGATTTATACCATTGTCAGGGCTAAAAAACAAGTTTAAAATTTCCCCAAATTGTTAAGAAGTAGTCGAACGGTACTGGCAAATTTTTTTGTCTTAGTGACAAAAATTTTATATATAATATTTATTTGTTAATAAAGAATTGTAATTTTCATTGTTTTGATTCTACAACTGAAAAGTAGGCAACTCACTGATGGATTTTTTGGTTAATTGCTCCAAAGTGAACCATGCATGTTTATTCTTCTAGGAAAATTTAACAATTGCACCTGCTTGAATCCTTCTATAGGAGGGATTAATCGAAAAATTCATTAGTGAGTTGATTATTTGGGTTGACTACCTTCCAGCAACCAAACACTATCTAATTTCTTCATGTAGCAGAAGTATGAATGAAAAAATGTATATAAAACATAATTTCGATTAGGATAGGGGGGTTAATTTTTGTATATTAACTAAAAATTGACAAATTTGTGTAAAAACAATTTTGAATGATAAATTCCAGGCCCTGAGAATGGTCCCATATGAGAAGTGAAACCATAAATGTGCACACTTGGGTGACCAATAAAACATCTACAAAAAATTAAAAAAAAATTTTAGACAAAAAATTTGTATATATACGCAATTTCCCTGTATTTTGACCCTTGGAACTACAAATCATCGCGTCAAGATCACATTTTGATTTATTAAGATTAATTTTGCTATATACTTATCCGTTAATAAATATTTATTTAATTAATGGGACAGAAAAATTTTCCAACTATCTTCAAGCATTCCCATTTATTTTGCATACACATGAATTGATTGTTAATAAAAATAATAATTTAATTTAATATAAAAAAAAATCACAATGACAGAGTATAACAATTTGATTCCAAGAATAATGATTAATGATTTCTAAATTGAATAGAAATTGTTTATTTAATTATTTTAAGAAAAATAATTCCCATTCATATATTCATATCTTCCTGTCTGTCTGCTGTCTACTGTTATTTGTTTATATCTCAATTGTGAGTGTGTGAGTGTCGGTGTGTGGGAAGTCAAAATGATGATGATGATAATGATAATATTCAAATTAGAAATTAAATCCTTGTACGAAACGACAAAAAAAAAAAAAAAACAAACTACAAACAACAACATTTGTTGTTGCAAATCGAATTTTTTTTTAATTGACATATAATATATAAAATAACTGTTGGAGCTGTCATTTTGCATTAGCTTCGTTTATATTATCATGTTAATAAATAATTCATTAAATGATGGGGCCAGCAAAAAACCAACCGTATCAAATTTTATAATAAGAAATAATTTTTTTCTTAGTTTATTTTAATATTTTTTGCAAAATTAAATTTATTAATAAATTTCTAAAAGTTTTAAAAATAGTAAATTTTTATTTTCTTTTTATGAAATATATATATTGGCATCACTGGTCACATAGCGCCTCACTTCATATATATTATATCACATACTATGAAAGTAACAAAGAAAAAAATAACTTCGACTATAGATTATAAATAGATATGTACAACAATACACACAGTTAGCTCTATAAATAAAGAACTTGACTCGGGTAGTATGATAAATAAATATAATTTTGATGGCAAATAGAAAAATTTTTCTAAAGGAAGGAAATATTTTTGCACCCTTTCGTTTAGGAACCCCAAGACCTTTGAATTTGTCGATGTATAATTGAGTTATAGAAACAAACGTTCGGGAATTCTAAAAAATTACATTAAAACAAGGACAAAGGAAAAATTCAGATAAGAGAAAGTAAAAATGTTTATAAATTGTTTTATCTTTCAGATTGAATGGATTTTAGGACTTCGCAGGGGCTTCGTTTTATTTATCTCAATCAAAGAGAAAAAAAATTAATATATTCTATTCTGGAATAAGGGAGGAGCAAATGGCCCCGGGTGGCAATCAAAAAGGGCGAGATTTTCTTTTATAATCACTAAATTATAATAATAAAAATAATTTTAATATCGAAGTACAGAGAGGTTGTTTCTCTACATTATAATTTTTATGAGTATATATATATTATATTATTTTCTACTTTTATTTCATACTAGCTTCGCTGACTACTTTTGATGGTACACAGAAAGCGGAATAATAATCATAATAATATTTTTTTTTATTTTAGTATTTCTAGATTACATATGATCATACAAGAGTCCGAAATATAATTATGCATGGTTGTTGCTTCGACTTCATGGAACTGGTCATCTTATCGAGTATCCTTTTTTTTTTATTAGGTCATGTTTCTAAATAAAAGGTAAAATTTAAAAAAATTTCTTTTTTCCTTTGGACAGAAAGCTGATTGTGTCTAGGACAAAACGTTTTTATGTTAGAAAGTGATTATGGGTTTTTAAACCTTAATAGAAAAAATAACGCCCTGTTCATTGCTACAGATGTAGAGGTCTCGCTTCACATACCAAATATCAGTTGTTCACATCTCGCGAACCACAAAAATGTATTTATATTGTATTGGCTACCAATTAATATAAATAAATAAGGATGGAGTATAAATAGCTTCAGATGCCTAATTCACTTTTTAGTGTTATTTAGTAATAAATAAACGAAGAAAGATGGAGGGCGTTTCTCATCTCCTTGATTAGTGGCCGTGTTTCATTATTTATCTATTTGTTGAATTTATTTATTACGTGGTGAATGAATTCATGAATGAATGATGTTGATCGTTGTCGATATGTGATGAAATAATAACCCATGTTTGTTGAATTGTGATGATGTTGTCTTTTTGGACGTGTTTAAATGTCGGAGGGTGATCCGGGATGGGATGAACACGAATACACTCGTCTTGCTTGCTTAAGGTTTCATAACAGTGATTTATTTATTATTATGTGAGTCTTTTATTCAATCAAGTGATTAACCGCCTATCATGTAGGAGAAGAAAAGAAAAGAATTTGATGAATTCAAAGTAAAAAAAAAAGGAATTATCTATTAATTATCCTTTGGATAAAAAAATTTCAAATAAATTGTTAGTATATAAATAAGTTATTTTTATTTTCCCAGATTGTTATAAAATGAAATAAGTACAAATTTATTATCAGTCAAATTACCCCTCTGTCCATTAAGGCCTGAGCTCTTGCTTCATGTTTTAAGAGTCACTGCTTGTTTTCCAATCCTGATAAAATTTAATGGGTACCAATTAATTTAAATAAATATGGACGGACTCTAAAAGAGCTCAGATGATGAAGGATTAAAAAATATCCCCGTTGCAAAATTATGTTTCTATTTATTTATGTACAAATTGCTGATTGTCGCCTAAGAATACATCAGCTGCTATTACCCGGCAAAATCGTCTCTCCTAATTCCTAACCTCTTCCAAATACTATCAGAACCCTTTATCCATAGATCAGTGCCTATATCCAATATAGTTTTAGGCTTAAAGGTGAAAACCTGGAACTTGAATTCTTAGGTCTTCAGCAGGGAGGAGTAATAAAATCCTCTTTCTTCTCTCTCTACATCAACAAAATAAAGTACGGACTTGAGCTCTATTATTCTTATTTCTCTATACCTCATCTCAACTTATTCTATTCTTTCTTCCTAAGGTTCCTAAGTGCAAGAAAAGAGAATAGTGCTTCTTGAAATTCCAGCGGGATTTTGAAAGTCAAAGAAAGAGTCGAAGGTGGTCTTCCCCCTAGGGACTTTATGGACATCGAGGCGGAGAATGATGGCATGTCTCTTACTGGTTGGTTTGAATGGCATTGTTAAGGTTTTAGATTGAGGAGAGATTTTTCAATTTGCAGAGAGGACAGACTTTCGATCACCTTATTATATATTTTGCTTCTATTTTTAGACTAATATATAAGAAATGGATTGAATCTTAGAATATACTATATATGACGAATTATCAATTAATAAAGAATTTTGCCGACGTTATGTGCATATTTTTCACTCTTAGAATACAAATTACACTCAACAACATACGTGGTTTATAGTCGCTGATAGCTGATAGCTTTTGATAAATCCGAAATAATTTTCATTTGCCAAAAATTTATTTATTTATTAATCCTGCAACCGTCTATTTGGCACACTAAAGCTCCTTAATTATATTGGCGCCTTGATTAACGACGGTAATTCGTTCCAGAAATATCATTAAGCAAAACTGTCGTTATTGAAGGCACGATTTCCCAACAAGGAACGGAAACACATTAACCAAATTAAACACATTAACAAGCGTCGTTAACCAAGGCCTAAGTTGTTACCCAAGACAGCTTTTACAGCTACTCGTCGTTAATCAAGGCAGCAAGGTAAATGGAGTATTATTTGGATTAAATTTGTAGCGACCCCTTGTTCTTGTTTCTAAGGATCAGTTCGCTTCCCGTTCTGTTGGATCAAATTTACTTAAATTATTTTAAATAAATAGGGACGGAGTCTAAATGGCCTCAGAAAAAGTCATAAAAAATTGATTTAAGTAGGCTACTTAAAGTTAGATAGCCATATTTAATGGAGAGATTCTTAATGTCCTTTTCTGAAGACCACGTGACCCAACAAATAGAAAAAAGAATAGAGGCTATATAGATACAAGAAAAAAAAATTCAATTTAAAATAGTCTCTCACCTTTTGTAAATAATAAAAAAATTGTAAGCTGTTGTTTTTCGTTCTAACCCCAGAAACCCAGCGGCCATATTTTTTAATAATGTTTCCTTTTTCGTCTGTCTATTTGTTTGTCTGTCTGCCTAGATGCCATTTCTGGCATATTTTATTCGATGTCTTATTCAAATTATATTAGAACAAAAAATAAAATAAAATTTCAATTTTATTGAAATAGAAATTGATTCTCTTCTATTCATTTTTTTTTTAATGTTTCGTAGCTTCTGCTACCTACGCAAGCGTGAGGAGACAAGGTCGTCCGTCGAGGAGATTTTTTTTTTCTCTTTGCCCTCCGGACTGAAAATTTAAACACTTGTCATCTATCTTTTGTTTTTGACTCTCTTTCTCTTTCTAAACGTGTGAATTTTAAATTAACAACGAAAAATTGCTGTTTGTTTTATTGAAATGGAGATGCTAATGGATGAGCATCTCTCTCTTTCTCTCTGGGAAAAAGATTAGTGGTGGCTCAAGATGCTTTGGAGTAAATAACAACTTGTAAAATAAAAGTCCAATTAAGTTCAATAGCTTTATTGGTTTAATTTTATTTATTCCTACTAACAATTACTTTTTTTTCAGCCTAATCCTCTAAAACAAGGGCAAAAATTCGTTTGTTTTTGCTTGCTGGAAGATAGGCAACAATTGGATTTTTTGATTAATTGCTCCAGAGCTTCTCTTAAGCGGACCATGCATGTTCAGTTGTTAATTTATAGGGAGATTTAACAAAAATCTTCATCCATGGGCCGCTCTAGAGAAGCTCTGAAGCAATTAATTGAAAATCCATTAGCATTAGGGTTGCCTATCTTCCAGCATCCAAATACAAACTAATTTCTCCACTCCATTGTATTAAGTATTTGTAGTCATATTGTTAATTAATATTTTAACATATCTTTAATTCAGTATTTAAAAAACACAAACCGATAAGTACAATAATTGAATCAATATTTAAAAAAATTTTCATTTCTAATACTCAGAGTATGTGTTTACGCAAAAATTGCCAACCACGAGTAACTCGAGCTAATACTGCCATTCCACCTTCTCTTTATCAGATCTGGGACAAGTCTGATGTTTCTTGGAATTTTACACTTCTCATTCCGACCTCATAAGATGACAATAATAATAATAAGAGGGAAGAAGAAAAATTTCAAAAATGTTTTAAATGCTTAATGTAGCAGTCTCTGTATTCAGAGACATTCCTAAGAAAAATCTTAACTTAAGAGGAATTTTACTATACTTTTTTATATAAAATTTCTTATATTAAAATTTTTCTTAATTGGTTAATTCAAAGATCTCCGAAAGCCATCGATGATAAACATTGTATTTATGAAGAAGTCTAATGACCTTTAGCAGATTATAAATAAATTTAAAATTTTAAATCAAAAATTCTATTTAAAAAGCCTAATAAAATTCCCCCTTAAGTAAAGGGATTAAGATTAGGAGTAAGTCTCACTTTTTTATATTGGCTAACAATTAATATAAATAAATAGGAACCGAATCTAAATGGCCTCAAATCCTGAAAAAGAATAAATAAATCTCAGTTTTTGTCTAATAGTATATTATATAAATATATATAATATAATAATAAAGATTTTTCCACAATTAATCTACTTGTTAATATTTCTTTTCCACTTTGTTGCTAGTATGTGAATTCTAGTAAAAAAAAATATATAATTTCTCTAATATCACGAAACGAATCCGCCTGGTTGTAGACACATGTCTACAACCGTGTCACGATTTTTTTTTTCAACAAATTTTTTTATATTGAATAAATATTTAACTTGAATATCACTCTTTCTTTCAATCTAAATATCAGAATAATAAACAAATAAAACAGGTAATTGATAAGATAAAAATGGAAAAGACTTCTGGTTGATATATGTGGAGCCCCATTGAGGAAGAGGGTCAAATGGCCAGAGGCGGAGAGAGAGAGAGAGATTCTAATTTAAAGAAGATGGGAGAGGAAATCTATAATTAGGCCCTTAGAGTCTGTCTGTCTGTATGTTAATCTATTCCTAGTCAAGTGTAAGACAACAACTGTCACAGGAACAACCTAAAACCAACAACACTTCAAAAGAAAAAAATTGATTGCAATTTTTCCCAAATACTTTTTTCATTGAGATTTTTATACTTCAAAGAAAAAAGTGTACGAGTTGCCCTTTTCCTAAAGTATCTACTGAAGAGATATTTAGGAGCTAACAAGATGATATATATAAATATTAATGGTGATGGAGTCAAAAAATTAATCAATATTTGTGCAGCCTATTTTATTTTAATTTATTGCCTTCATGGCAGACGTTTCGGCCACAGGTGAAGGCCATCTTCAAACATTTTTAATAAAAAAACATTATTATATCTCATTTCATCATATCATCATATACACTTCCTGAGCAAATTACAATGTTGAGTAATATATGTTGGTTACATACCCGGCTGGCAATAATCAATCTATAGAGTTTTCGAACTACAACACCGAGTTCACAGCAAAACAAAAAGAATAGATCAAAAATATTATTCCTCTTTATTTTACATTATTCATTAGTACTATTTGCAAAGGTAGATGATTCTTCATTAGCAGTAGCAATTAAGTGTACTAATATAATATTTTAACTTTTTTTAAAGAATTTTTCGGCATATGAGGCCTTTTATTCTTTAAAAATAATGCCTTTTTTTAATTTATAGTTTAGAAATGATTTATTTTATACTTTCATAAATGGAACGTCTTTATCGTGTGTTTGCGTGAAAAATGAGATAATAAAAATTACATTGCAATTAAAAAAAAAAAAGAAAATAGTAATTTGATACAGAAATTAGAAACGGGATGTTAAAAGAGACCGGTTTCCAAAAGAAACAACTAAGAATCCTTTTTTTTTTCTCTTTAATCTTCTTTTAAATACAAATTATGACTTTATTAAGGCGACATTTTTAGGGTCTTTTGGAGTTAACGAAGCGTGCAAGAAAAGGCAGATGAAGGGCGGGAGGAGGGGATATATTAGGTGAAACCAATTGAGAGAAATCCTTTTTGCAAGACAATTAGCAGCCAAGAAAGAAGGTAGTCTAAGTAGGAGTAAAATTTACAAAGTTAGAGATTTTGTTATTAAAATTAAAAAATTATTTATCGCTCTCCCTGAAAGTGGGAGGAGTGAATCAATAAAGAGGGGTCCCAGGAAATATCCTATATTCTTTATGTTCTGTAAAACTATAATATCATCAAACACAATGACAATAGGTACTTGAATGGACTAGGAGGACAGAGTTGAAGTAGTTGAGGCAGAGATAGAAAATGTGACTGTTAACGAAAAAACAGTAGACATCAAAAAGAATAAGTAACAGTATTATATTATACTGTTCTTATTTTATTTGGATTGAGGCCAACATAGATTGAAAATTAAAATATTTTGCGAGGTGTGTTTGTTTTTGGCTGGGCACCATTCGACTCTAACCAGGATTTTCCGCTTTTGCGGAGGACATGCTACATCGGAATCTCAAACAATATTGACTGGTGCTTTCCAATCTAGAGTAGGGCATTGTTTGAAAACCACCACCTACTTCAAACATAATTCCACATCAGTCGGTAATGATTGCAATCCTGAGCTAATCTATAAATTTAATATAAATAAATATTTGTTTTGTGACTAGTAGATGACCCCAAATATTTCACATATCGTCACAAATTTTACATTAATATTCAATTCATTTATTCCTCCACTATATAAATACATACTCTTTGAAGATATATTTAAATCAAACAACAAACATATGAGAAAGAGTCAATTTTCTAAAACAACAACACCGAGAGTTCATCAGGAAGAGAAGTTGAATATTTTATTAATAAATTTGTCTCGATGACAATGTTTAAAGATTGGTCAAAGACTCTTCTTCCTAGATTTTTACTCTAATAAAGTAAATAAATAATTGAACAAGAAGTTTTCCTCTTGTCACGTTTATTTATTTTTAAAGAGGACAAATTCCTTTTTCTCGTGATTAATTAATAACAATAATATTTCTAAAATTAAATTCTTAATAAACAAATTATTAGAGGAGAGGGGTTGAGGGATTTGTGATGGAAGAAAGAGCTATTTGGGTTTATCCGTCACTGAGTTTTACAGAGTATTTTTGCATTTAAAAGTTCATTAAAGTGTATTAACAACTGGAAGAGTAGTAACTACCCCCTTTAATGTGAGTTTTTTATTTTTCATTCGATATTAATGAAATTTGAGATGTAGCCTCCCATTGATGCAAATAATTTAAAATTGACAATCACCTGATATTATAAATAAAAGACATTTTTTGACATTGGATTATTTTAGTATTATTAATAATATTATAATTAATAAAAAGTTACATATTTATAATAACAATAATCGCGAAAGTCTGAATTACCATATACTTTCCCAATTTTTTATTATTAAAAAAAAGTACTAAAAAAATACAGTAGCTCTTCTTGTCTCTAAATGATAAAAATGTTTGCAGAATTTATTATCATTTATTCATTAAAATCCTTAAAACAATTTTTATCTTTTTTATAATCTCAGGCCATATCTTTAACTCTTGGATTTATACAATACCTAAATTTCCCTCAAAACATGGAAATAAAATGAAAATCTTTAGAAATTTCACCTTATAGATCAAATCAAAGGATAAAATTACAGATGTGATCTTTATAATCATTTCTTGTTTTTTTTTTTTGCTTCCCTCTTGAAATATTATTTTATAGATCTCTTATTTTAAAACTTAATCCCAATTGATTCGCCTAAGTAATATATGACTTATAAGCTCATATTCTAAAAAAAAAAAAATGTTAACTTAAGGGAATTTTATATATAGAATGTTTAATATTAAAATTGGATAATCCGCTTTTAATCTTTAAAAAATTATGAAAAATTTTAAGACCAAATATTTTATTTAAAAGTTCATAGTAAAATCCTTCCCTAGTTAAGTCGTTTTTTAGGAGCAATTCTGAAAAGGGACCATAATGTGATTAATTATCTAGGTTCCCAAATAGAGACGTGCGAAATATTATATTAAACATTCAAACCAAAATGAAAAACATCAAATAAAATTCCGGGCTAGAATGCCTGTTAAGGGCACAATTTATATACTATACTACTACCAAAATCCTTAACTTAACTCTCATCATATCTCTAATTTCTGACGCGATACAATACTTTAATTTCAGTCAAAACATGGAAATAAAATGATCATTAGAATTTTCCTCAAATAGATCAAATATACGAACACACTTACAAATGGGATCTTTGTAATCGATTCTTTTTTTTTTCTCTTGAAAGATTATTTTATAAATGCCTCTGTTTGTTGTTGTTGTTGTTGTTGTTGTTTATGCTCACTTGTTCAATTCTTAAACTTGTTTTTTGTTATGTCGGATAAATCTCTCCTTTTTTCTCTTTTATATTATATAATAAATTCATACGACTCCCTCAAATTTTATATGTTCATTATACCGAGTCATTTTTAGCCAAATCCTGGGGCAACAATTATTTTCTTCAATATCTAATTCTTCTTTCACCATTCAAGTTTTTTTTCTCTTAAGATCTCGTTTCCTTTTTTTTTTTTTTTTTTTTTAGATGCTAATAAATCAACTTGTCTGAATGAAATACAAACAGTTTGTTTCTATAAACATAAAAATTTCCTCCTCTTCGGACATGAATCCCAAATAAAAGGATTAAAATATTTAAGAATAAAAAATAACAGAAATATTTTTTATTTATTTATTTTTGTTAATGTGATGTTAGGACAACGTTTTTCAAATAGTTTCATTGACTTTTTAATGCTCAATTTTAATAAAATTGTTTCTACAATCAAAAGGTCCTCCCACGAGAACAAAGATTGGAATTTTTCTCTTCTTTCAACGCCAGTCTTTTAATTTCTGGTCATTTTCCCTTTTTCTTCCCAAATGGAAATCGACTTTGGTATTTAGGTTAGATTTTGAAATATATATTTCCTTTAAATACGATAATTACAGCCGAGGCATTTTTGGAATCTAAAAAATTTTATCCCTTAAATACTACCAGCAAAAATTTTCTCCACCAAGAGTCTCACAGCTTACTCTCATTCAGTGATTAGAAGAGATTATACCGTGCTCGTTACTTCCCCGCTTGCTCCACTCACCACCATTTCCTTTCTGCACCTCGTCCATTTCATGTTCCAAAAATAACTTAACCTAAATAGGATGAAATTATTGAGACTATTTTGAATAATATTTCTAATATAAGTAAAAATCATATCAAACTTTTCTTAGTTCTAAGATATTCACTAATAAATTCGATTTAATTATGAAATTTTCATTCAGCTCTTTTACAGAATATCTTCATTTATCTGGCCGTAAAAATAGATTAAAATAGATTCCAATCTCTACAAAAAAAAAAAATATAATACTAAATTGATCCAAAAGACTTTTTATTCTCAACTCACCTTGCCCTAATTCTGAGCCTAATGATAAAAGGAAAAAGCCCTTTGGTAGCTAAAACAACCTAGTTATATTATACATATCTATTTTTTATTAAGTTGGTAATAATTAACCTATAAATGTATATTCCTCCGAGAGGAGGGATTTCTTCGTCTCTGTTTTATTTATTGCTTCGTTAACGAGACGATTGTGCTCGAATTTGATTCCAATTTATGAACCCTTAATCCGCCCGAATAAACGACAAAGATTTGACTAAAAAAAAAAAAAAAACGAGCAATCAACGGGGAAATCAGGTGAAAAAAAAGAAAAACATATTATTATGATAAGATAAAGAGGAACTGTTTATCGGGATCGGTCAGGAATTTCATTTGTCTATCTTTTAATTTGAATACAAATGGAATTTCCTGGATTGTGTCCTATCTCTCTTAAAAATATATTTGATTTTCAATTTTAAAAAATAAATTTTATTTATATCATTAGAAACCTTTGGCGGGCCCCGCGCTTGTAAAAGAAATGCTAAATAAAATTATTATTTTAGAACAGTATATACGAGTTTATATATGTCAATTTTTCTTTTTAGCTGTTTGTCTATTTGAATTATTTAATTAATTTCCTCTACGGATACGCACGAATTCGGCGAAGAATCCAAACGCCTATGTTTCAATTGGACCTCGTCCAATGTGTACATGCGCGTGTACCATTGCAGGTGCCAATGGGCGAGACCCCAGATATTTGTAACTTTTCAGATACAGTGATTGACGTGCTTACTTAATCTTAGTCAAATAGAGATCGCAAATTCAAAAAAAAAAAAAAAAAAAACCAAACAAACAAATGAAATACTTTCCAAAATAATAATAAAAGCAATAAAATAGAAAAACAAAAAAATTATCTAAAAAGAAAAATAACGATCGTCGATTTTACTTTTACTTTACTTTTTTATTATTATTTTTTTACTTTTTACTTTATCTTTTTTACTATTTTACTTTTACTTTATTTTTACTCGTAAATTATATAACTAATATTAAATACCCATAATAACAAATCAAAAAATTGTCTAAATTAAAGAAACCCTCTCGATGGTTGACTGTTTATACATAAATTTTTCAAAATTTGAGTGAACGGGGTGGATTACGATTTAGAGTGGGAGTCAAAATCGAGTTGCACCTGTAAAATATAGAAAAAACACCAAGAATAAAACTCAAAAAATTCAAAAAGAATTAATTCATTAGCAAAAACACACAGCCTAAATAGTATAAAAAGAAACTACAAGAATTCCGAAGCAATTTAAAAATTCACCTAAAATTGTAAATTGTAAAAAAGAAGCTCTCAAATATACAAGTGAATTAATAAAATTAGATTTATTTCGGAATCATTAATTATATTAATTTTATTTGTTAGATCCATTTTTTATTTATTTCTGCCTGACAGTAAATTGAAAAAAAAAAAAACTTTAAACGCCAATCAATCCTTTTTTTCTCTCTCTCTCTATATATATATATATATATATATATATTCATTGATGAATTAATTAATCCGGTTTCTATTTATTTATAAATTGCTGATAACACTCTTAATTTGATCATCTCATTCTCTCAAATTGACAAATAAGAAATGAGAAGGAGGTGAGATTCGCTCGCTCTTACGAAACATATTAATGAATATTTTTATTTGAAGAATGGCCATATGCCTTTTATTTTTTTTTTTTTGGACCACCCAGTGGATTTGAAATGAGTCAGCAAAAAAAAAAAAAAAAGACGAAGAGCCCTTAAACAACATCATTTAAACAAAGAGATCCATTTCAAATAAGGTAAATGCCTCGTGTCAATGGTTTCAATTCAATTTGTTTTATCTTGCTGCGACAAGAATGTATTCCACAACAAAGAGAAGAAATTGTAACTACAAAAAACAAGTTTAGAAAAGAAGGAGAAGGTGTGGTCCTAGAAGCCCTAAATTTTATTTAGACGCCTTAGTTATACATCGCATTTTTTTATCACTAATATTTAAGAATATAAATTTCGTGATTTTTTTTCTTCATAAAAGATTAAATAATTTTTGGATTTTAAAGGAATAAAGTTCTTTCAGTAGTTTAGATGGGTGGCTGCCAGTTAGGAGGTGCTTTCTCTTCCAATCAATTATTATGTCGAGGTTTCGGTCGCGACTTCCGACCTTCATCAGGACACGGACACGGAACATCGACACAATAAAGGATTCTTTTAAAACAACTACTTAAATCATACACCCGGTCATTTCCTTTTTTTAATCACGTTATCTCATATAACTTTATTCTGATATATGAAACAATTGAGACGGTCACAACTTCATTTCAGCGATTTTTCCTTTCAAATGAGAGAGAGGTAACTATTATAGAAAACGCACTTTTAAGAAAAAATTGTCAACTTTTGAAATGACTAATGTATTAAAATAGACTACTTGAATATTTTTAATTCAAAGAAATTAAATTTACTAGTAGATTATTTTCTTCACAATTTAGATCTAATGCATAAAAAGGGGGTAAGAAGTAAGAGTACTTGAAAAATTAAACACCTTTTCAAGAGCGTAACTAAGACATTTTTTAGAGGATACGAGGAGAATATCAAAAGTGGCAACGATATTTTTTTATTTATTACTAAATCTTTAAATCGTAAAATTTTTTTTAGGGAAAAAATAGGCTTTATTTTGCCAACTCAATGAGATTCCTCTTTTATCTAAAGCAAGATATATAGACAGCATAGCTATATTTTTTGATAATAAAAAATAAATAAAATGGAAAAAATTATAAAGGCTCTGCTACTTTCTTCTCTATATTAAAGATATTATACTTATTATTATTATTATAAAAAATAAATAAATTTTTAGTATATAAAATAAATAAATAAATAAATTTATTTAAGACCTGCTTAGAGGCACAAGTCCTCGGTGGCTAGGTCCAATCAAAC
>JAAAKE020091611.1:0-20610 GCA_010014785.2 Anisolabis maritima | reverse complement strand
TTGTCTCTGTATTTGTCGAAGAATCTTGTGTGGTTATTTTTTTTAGTTCTTTTCTCAGCTTAGACTCTCTGTCTTGAGTTTTATTATTGCATCCTAAACTCATTGTTCTCACTCAGAATGCATCTTTTCTTATTTTGGTTTCAATAAATTTTTTTTTTTCGATATTTATGTTATTTTTTTTATCTTTATCTATTTACAATTTCATCATTATTTAATAATATTTGGTAGGAAAATAAAGCTCTCAAATCTGGAAGAAATACTGAAAAAAAAAATCTAATTATCTAATGCTTGGCTGTTTAACTTGATACAACAGGTTCGCTTCCTGTCCTGAGCGAAAAAAATTATATTTATTTAATTGATTAATTCTATTAATAAATGTCCGAAAAAGACTTAAAATTCATCAATCAATTATTTATTAAGTGATCTTTGAAATGTATTAATCCTTATCCCCCCCCACCCCCAAATAGTTTGGGGCCCACTTTACTGATGTACACTTTTTAGTTGTTGTTTTTTTTTTTTTCAACTTTCTCTTAAACTACTCTAATATTGATTAAATTGACTACAATATAAGCAATAGAATGATCTTTAAGGTGTATTAATCATCCATCTCAAAATAGTGGGGGCCCTCAATTTTCTATTTAAAGTATCCTATAGAAAAGATAGGAAGACCCGTTGCCATAGTAACAATAAACAAATATTTTTAATTCCTATGTTTATCATTAAATGGAATTTAATTGCCAATTTAATTAATTTAATTAAGTTTTTTATATAATTTTAATAATACCCACAAACGAAAAATCTCTTAAAATAAAACTAAATAAAATTGTGAACCGGCTTCCTAGGGGACCCGACGCATCTGGTATGACAGCATCTAATACAATTTTCCTTCCCCTAGGTAAGAGAAAGTTGTGTGAGCGGCCGTCAGATTTTTGACTATCAAGTCTACCCCTTAACTGTTAATATCATTAAATTAATTAAATTTTTATCAAGATAACTAAGGATCTAGACAAATGTGTTTATTATCTATTTTTATTTATTCCTCTCGAATAATACAATAATTTACTATTAATCAATTGCACCCTCTCCCTCTTCCGACTGGTTCCACCGGATTGGCACGGATGGTCTCGTTCTGAGTCTGTCTGATATGAATCGGCATTTTTGCTTTCCTACTAATATTTATTCGATCTTTTATAGCTCTTTATATATTTGGTTATCTAGATAATTCTCAAACTCATTATCATCAGAATACATTTCTACATATGTACTGCTACTATCTCAAAATGGCGAGGCCATTTAGTCAATATTTAATAAAATAACATTCCCAAGTAACTTTGTAATAGATTATAAATATTTATTGAATTGGTGATCGCTTTTTTTTTTCACTCTCAGTTTGACTTTCTTTTTAAGTCTATAAAAAATATCACTTTTATTTGCTTAAAGAATTTCCTTCATCCCACACTTGTTTTCTCAAAAAGGAGTTTAGATGGGCTTTTGGCACGTGTCCACCATCGGGTGAAAAAAAAAAAAAAACGCGCTTACAATGATGAGTTCGATAAATCGATTCTATCTCCACATGAAAATGCAAAAGAGAGAGAGAATGAGAGAGAGGAAAAAAGGAATTGTGGTAGGGGGAAAGATGAGAGAGAAATACCAGCAACAGCAACAGGCGTGAATGGTCCTCTTCCCCCCCTCCCCCCTCCCCATCGCTCCAAAAAAACTTCTTTTCAAATTGGATTTCTTTACAAATCGGATATTTGCCCGCTTTAAAGAATATTGTCTTTTTTGGTATGTAACGGCAAAGAATCTCTCTGCCTCTGGATTTGATTTTAAAAGTGAAAAATATTGGGATATTTATATCATTTAAAAAAAAAAAGGCAAGATTTTGAATAATAGTAAATTATTTGGAATAAAGGAGAGGATAACATAAGTAATGGAATGTATTACTAACAATGGATCCATGAACCCAGATCTCTCTGGCGCATATGATCTAAATCGGCATTATGGTGCTAAGGTTACCTATGTCACAAATAGGCCGAGATTTTATTCCCAGAGAATATACTATCCCATTTTAAAAAAATAGGCAACGAACTTTTCCATCCTTTTTAATCATCGCAAATCTTATCCTCTGGAAATAGAGGGCCGTTCTACACCCTGTCGAGTATGCAAGTCAAGTCATGTCGATTTTTGTTATTTTTTTTTTTAGTTTATGTTTCGATAAAATCTTTTCTTTAAACGAATTTAAAATATTTATAGTTGGTAGAGGGGAGGTTCAGCCAAAATAAAAGCCTTTATGTGCTTGTCGATCTTGGACGATCAAAATCGATTGTTAGCATAAAGTAGTCTATATATACATACATATATATATATATACACTCTATATCTATATCTATATATATATGTATATATGCTAACAATCGATTTTTTTGGACTGAGGATGAGATAATAAATTTGTCTCGAAATGTCTCTGAGATCGACAAGCACATAAAGGCTTTTATTTTGGCTGAACCTGCCCTCTACCAAGAATAACTGTTTCACATAACCACCAAATTTCTTCTAATCTGAATTTAAAATATTATTTTAGCTACTGAGTAAGTATGTAATCTAAATGTCTTCAGGTGCCCAAAAAGACTTAAAAAAATTTAATTTAAAAAAAGAAAAAAGTCAAAAGGATTAATCAAAATTCCCGTTTTCTTTTCGTGATATATGTTTAATATCTTAGAGGCATTTTTTTTTAATAATAAATCTACTTCCACTCAATGAATTGTTATGAAAATTGGTCCAGGACTGGAGAGAAACATCATAATTATTATCACTGGAGATTTGGCCTAGCGGAAGCTGAGAAAATCATGGTGCGGGATAAATTTTGTGGGGCCTTTTTACCATCCTTTGCCGATCGATTCACTTCAAATTTTAATAGCTTCCTTGCCACTCCTAAATTTGTTAAGTTTCATCCTTTTCCGATTCCAGAGATATAAGCCCAAATAAAAGCATACACACACACAGACACACATAAAGATTTTTTTTGCATTTTTGGGGTCCATTTGACCTGAAACGTAAAGATATTTTTAAAAATTTGGGTTTCATTGTTTATTTACTTCTATTAATTTAATTAATTAAAAAAAAGTAAAATTTATAATTCGGTTTTTGTAACATATAAGAATTTTGTTATAGTATTTTTATAATTTTCCGAGTCATCGAATTTTTTAGTAGAATTTTATTTTTTTAAGATTCATTTCCTCTAAAAAGCTTTCTTCTTCTCATTTATTGACACGCAAACGTAGGTTATTCTTTTGACCTCTGCTTCTTCTTGGTTAATTTACCGAGAAATGGCGATCCTCGTTTCTAAATGGCTAAAATCATAAAAAGAAAGTGTTTCGGCTTTTGGAAAAAAAAAAAATATTGCTCTATGCTTGAATTACTTTATATCATATATTCATGCCGATATAAAATTCGTAAATTTAAAAGGAAGAAAATGTCTCTTTAAAAATAATTTAATAGTTTTAATTATAGTGAAATTTTAATTTAATTAACTACAAATTGGATCTTTATACATATTATATAACCCAAGTGACCAAATAATGAATTTTTCGATTAATTGCTGCAGAGGTGCAAAGCCAATCACGCATGCTTAGTTGTCAATTTCTTGGGAGATTTAACAACAGTACCTGCTCTAAAGTATTGGTTCTTATCCGAGGGGCCTCGAAAGGAATTTGAAGGGGTCCTGAAAATTTTAGAAAAATTGTTAGTTTATATAATTTTAATACTTTATAAATAAAATAGTATGAAAATTATAAAAAATATTTATTTAAAAAAAAAATTTCGTTTATTTCTACATCAATAAATCCGAATTAAATATGATTTGTTTCTTACGTTTATTTATTTTTTTATATTTATGTCTCAATAATCCAGTTTTCGAATATATCTTTCACCTCTTATTTAGATATTTTACAGATCTATCAGATCAGTGTTTACGTTCATATTTTACACATTAAAATGAATAGTTATCGTAAATAGTGAATGAGAGAACGACTTAAAGTTATTAAAATTAAATTTTTATAATTACTTCGATTAGATTCCTGCATCAAATAATATAATTGACGCAAGTATAAACAAATTTCCGATAACAGGGATCTCATTAAATTATAGTTGGTTTAGTTTAATAATGTATTTTATTTTTTTGCCATTATAACCTATAAATAAAATTATAAGTAAAAAAAAATTTTTAGGGAGTCGCGAAAATATTTTAGGATATCCACAATTTAAGGGGTCGCGTATATAAAAAGCTTAAGAATCAGTGACCTGGAGGATCTCTGAAGCACTTAATCGAAAAATTCATTAGTGAGTTAGTCATTTGCATTGCCTATCTTCTAACCAACAAAACAAAAACGAACGAATTTTTGCACCGCTTAATAAATATTACTAGTATAGTTCAGAGTTTAATTAAAAGAGAGAACATTTTTTTCATATTTAGAGTTAAGTGAATGTTTACCTGCGTCCCCCTTTTTTCTAAAAATAAAAAAAAAATGTTATCCTCCTACAAAGTTTATAATTCTCTAAAATTAATCTCTTTAAAATTTAATTTCATACCAAATAATATACTCGACCTATATATATACATCTAATAGTGCCGCTAATTGTTTCCGAAATTTCACCACTCTAATCGAAAAATCGAAAAACTTAACCTCTTTAAATTCTAAAATTTTTGTTAGAACATATGCATATAGGCGAAATATAACACATAGAAACATTAAATAAATATATTCAATGTTTCTATGTGTTATATATAAGATATAGGTATTTTACGTTAACGATATTTGTTAAAAAATTTAAAATTGAATTAATTAATTAAATTAAAAAAAAAAAAAAACTTCTGAAATAGCCTTCTATTATTTGTGTAGCGATTTTAAAACTGCATTAATCAAAAAATTTTCTGAATTAAATGAGGAAATGTCGCAAAAAATTTTGCCGCACTAATTGAGGGATGCCTGTATATAAAAGATATACAATAGATTTATTTTGAATAAGTTACGTCCCTTCCTTGGAATGGTCTTACTTCCCCCTTGGGGGGTATTTATAATATTAGTAAATATACTACATTTTCTAACTGTTATTTATTTGTTTTAAATATATCGGCCACTCATTCTTCTGATACAATTGAGATACAAATTACAAAAACTCTTTCATCTGAGATCTGAGATGAATATTTCTCTAGAATAATTTTTCTGCTTATATCAAATTATATATTTTATTTATTTTGAAGGGATAACTGTTTGATTTTCTGAATTGGTTATGAAGCCTCAAATTAATTTATTTACATAATGTCAAAGAAAAAAAAATTATTTGATATATCGAATACTCTGTCTTCGCTTCTTCTCACCTAGGTTGTTGACCTATGAATAATTAAAGAACCCTCTCTCCGAAGTTGCCAATAATTTTAATGAGTGTACTTGAGTGGGATTCACCCTCTTCAGGTTGTCAAGGGTTGTGCGGTGGTAGCCAAACTCACTATATTATGACTATCGACCGCTGAAAGGTGTCATAAAGACATCATCATCCCCAGCCACTCTAATTGAGCCCCATCTAAGGCCTAACTGCCGTTTATCTACGTGGGGTAATAACTCCTCTCATGAATAAAAGCCATTCTTTTTATTACACAAATAAGAAATTCGATTTTTTCCTTTAATATCATTTCGGTGAAATTTTCATCTTCATTGGAATTATAATTTAGAACAGAATCGTGAATAAAATTACTAATAACTTTTAAGGGGGAAAATAAAAATTTTTTTTTTTAAATAGACATTTCATAACTTTAAGTGCCTCAGTCAAAAATTCTAATTTTGCTAATTGACTCCATTTTTTAGTTCTTTGACTTTTTTGCTTAGATAAAATAGACCTTTTTGCCAACTAGAAATTATTAAATTTCCATTTTCTTCCAAATGTTCTCTTTTTATCTCTAAAAAAAAAAAAGCTTTTAATAAACAAATTTAATTTTTTATTATCAGTTATGATTTATAAGCTCAAAATAAAAGCATTGGGCATCAGCTTTTCGACCTCTTTCAAAACATCTTTCTCAACGATCCTATTTTTTTTGTAAAAAATTTGTATTTTTTAAAATATTTTTTACCCATTAAAGTATTCTAATTAAGGACTTTGTGGTTACGAGATGATACACTTTTTATTAAATTATAGTAATTTGAGAACTAAACCTAAAAAGAACATAATATAAAAAAATACAATATTTATTGAAATTGGAGAATTAATCAGCGTCGTTTTTAATCCACCATCAACATCATTTATATACAAATATTTCGAGCTGTATACGCCTCCCCTCAACATTGCAGTTAATAATTTTGATGGTGGAAATCTTATGCGAAAAACTTAGATCGCAACCCTATATTTATACAATATTTTATATATAAACGATATCCACCACAAAAATTTTTAACTACACTGATGAAGGGCGGTGTAATGCATCTTGAAATATTTGTAAATAAATGATCTTGATGGTGGATTAAAAACGACTCAGGTTAATTGTCCAATTATTCTTGATATTATCATCCAGCATAAAATAACAATGTTAAAATATTTATATATATATATATATATATATATATATCCAAATTGAAAATTTATATTTAAAATATTGTGCAAACTAATTTGAAGTAAGAGTAAGTTGTATTAATTCTACTTTCTAAATTTGTGAGCTTATTAAAAGAGCTCTATATTTATTTAAAAAAAGAATAAAATTAGAGAATACATAAGTATAGTCTATATTTTCATAGATCGATAAATATTTTTTTTTCCTCTAAATTTTTTTTATAATTTCTCGGTAAGCTTTAAGAACTTTAAAAGCTCTTATGCAGCATTGATTTATTCATTTTATTATCTTCTCTAAAAAATTCACTTTGATGTTTATTCAAAGAAATTATTTCAAAAATTGATAGTGACTGATGAAGCAAACAAGTAAACCTAAAACCTATCGTAAGGGTTGAATAGAATTTCCTCATTTTTTTATATACCGTTGTATAATTAAACTCACTTGAGGTAAAAAATACAATATATAACTGGATCAAATTTCAGGACTCGCTGGTTTCAATTTCGACAAAACGAATATCGTATGGATGGAAAAAAATTCCAATAGCTTTTGTACTCTCTGGAATCGCATTACGTTAGAGAGATGGAAATGTAACGAATTTGACATTTGGCTGTCTGTCTCTTATCTCTCGATTTAATTACAAAACTCTTGCTCTCAGTTGCGCCCACACATACCATCCGAGGCTCTTTCAGAATTTATTATATCTAGCCCTTGAGCTATATCATGTTATGCTGCTGTTTTTATTTCTATTGCTTAATTCAAGAATAAATCAAATTTCATATTATAAATAAACATATATATATTACAGGCTGCTTTGTGTTCAAAAAAACTAAACCTAACTTATAAAATTTCATTTACCATAAAGGGTTCTTTTTTTTTTTTTTTTTTTTTAATATACATGTATATATCCGAATATATATAAATGAAAATACTCATATATATATATATATTTTATAATAATAGGTCGACCTCTAGAATGAAAAATTATTGACATTAAAAATTCAACATCTTCGACAAGAGTGAGAAATATAGAATAATTTAGCAATCTCAGATAAGTAAAATGTCGATTTGAAAAGTAATTCATAATAAAAAAAAATATTCTACTCAATATAAGAATGAGATTAATTCAATGCTCATGTTTTTCTAGGGTATACAAATATAATGATTGTTATTTAAGTTTTTCGTTTTACATATTAATCAATCATAATACATATAAAATTATTTATACCTTGATATTGATTTGCTAATTAGAAACTTCTTAACACTCTACATCTTCTTTTCAGGATGATATCTCCGAGATTTGTTGTTTATAGCTCATTTTATATAAAACTGTCCTCACATGTAAGTTTCTCAAAATTGTTTTGTTATTAATATAATTCAATTTGTGTATATATATATATTCACTAACCTCTTTTCTATCTCTATTTTTGAAATGTTTTCCTTCCTTCTATATATATCTTAGTATTTATACCCCTTATATCCGCATAGCAATGTCCTGCAAAAGATCACCCACAATTAAAATACAATATGTGATCAGTGGTTCGTTATCCCCCTGAAGCGCTGGTCAAATTCGAATTTAAAAATCCACTAAGAATTCAAAATTTTTTCATCTTAACACTTTTCAATTTTGATTGACCTTAAATTGGTCCTTTCTAAATCTTTTTTCTCGCAATTACTTATATTCTACTCTCTCTCCCCTCCCCTTCTCTCAAGAGAAGATGTCTTTTTTCCCTCCTAAACATTTTACCTTTTTAATTAATAGTTGAATATTTGTTTTTCCTATTATAAATAATTATAAAATATTAAAAAAATCATTTAAATGTTCTCTATCTCTCTATAAAAGTTTTTTAATTCTTTCATAAAAATTTAATTGCTGCCAAAGAGCTTGGCTGGTTTGAAGCAAAATTTTTATAGATTTTAATCAAAGCCACATGAATTTTACTTTTGTTAACAGATGAACTGGCACTCTATTTGAAGTTCTAACTGGAAAAATCTAAATATACTCCCTGCCTCCCTGCATAAAATAAAAATTAACAAATATATCATTTATTAAAGTAAATAATTATGATAAGACTCCCTACGATTTTAAATAGACACGCCGGGATTCACTTTGGCTCCATTAAAATGAACATTTTTGAATTAAATAAAGCCTCTTCTCTCTTATGGAGCACGAAAAAGGAAGAGCAGCTAGTAGTATGTTTATTAAAACATAGAACTGGGAATTAAGAGCTGAACAAAAACGGGCGGAGAGGATTAATAGTTTTGGGCCCCAAGTGAGAAATTCCGCTGGAGCCAACCGTCCAGCCATCGAACCGACTGGTCGGCTGGTCGGTCGGTCGGTCGGTCATTAGCAGCCCAGCATCTGCGCTCGTGCGTCTCGCCACGCCGCGTGCACGCATTGTCTGCGCACCCCGAGTCACGGCTAATTATTCCTTGCCCACACAAAAACGCCTTTTATTACCTATATATATATATATACGGATCGAGGTTAATCCTCAAATAATTAACTCGAGAGGGCCGACCAGTCGATTCCCTCTTTAATCTCCATTTCTCTAAAGGGATTAAACAATTCATTATCTATTAAATAAAAAAAAAAAAACTTGCTTTGTTCAAAAGACAAACTCACGATATATAATATTGATTTGTTTAACTTGACTATATATGCATACTAGCCTCTTTATTATTTATTAAATCCTGATAATTTGCTTTTTTTAAATAGATTTCTTTATAAACTCCACAAATAATTCCACCAGATTCGTCGTGACTGAAAAGCACGATTTAGCAAAAATGTTACGACTGGCGATTAGAAATCATTTTAGAAATATTATGATCTTATATATAAAAAAAAAGAAAAAGGAGAAAGAATACTGGGGGAGAGGAATTCAAAGGCGGATCGCTTGTCAGTTAATTCTTTCCCTTTCTATTAATGTTCTGGCATCTGATAATTAACGAAAATAATTCATTTCTATGAAGTGTTGGTCTTTTATTGTTACTATAAAAAAATTGGGATATGAACATTTGTAATCTGCTGCTGTCTCGTAGGATCTTCATACCTCGCGTTTTTTATTTTTTATACTTTTTATTTTTTAAGTCTTTTTCGGCATCTGAGGCCATTTGGACTCCGTTCTTATTTATTTATATTAATATAAATAGATATATAAAATATGTTATTATTTTTTCATATTTTTATTTATGCACTTATGTACATATATTAATATATATATTTATTTATTTTATTTAGATTTCCATTTTTTTTTACCATTTATTTTTATATACATATTATGATCTTATATATATCATTACTTAACCTCTCTTCTTTATCATTGCAATGAATACCTTTCTATATACCTCTCATTATTTCTACCCCTCCCTCATATGGGCATAGCAATGTTCTACAAAGGACAAGCTAGCCAAATGGTGTAGGGAGAGCTATAATATAAAGATCTTATTAACTAATTCAACGTACGTTCACAATGATATGGTCCTAAACCTAAAATTTTTTCGAAATTTTAGCTTGAAAACACTAGCAACAACTAATGTCCAAGATCGGATTTGTTTCATACAAAATACTTTCTTCCCTTCTAAACTATTAACCTCTTTTCCACTTCTGAAAAAAAAAAAATATTTTGTAGCTTTTATCTAGTCTTCCCGTCCCTTCAATTAATGTATAAAAATAAAACTCAAATTCTCTATAATTTGACTTTCTCAAAAATATTTTTTTTTAAAGAGAATAAGTAGCTCAATCCTGCCAACACATATATTTCATATATTAATCAGGAAGTCCTTGCAAAAATTTAAACATGGTTACCATTTAATATAATAATATTTACTATTACATTTTTTTTTTTAATTTAGTCATTGGCCTTTTCTTTGGCCTAAGGTGTAAAAATGATACAAAAAATAAATTTATAAACAAAATTGTACGAAATATACATATATAAACAAATGATACTACAAAAGTCTCCTTTTTCTATATACGCTCACAATATAATTACTATTACATTAAGTTTGGTTTCTCTCATCTTTCAAATAAATACACCATTAATATGATTTAATTAACATTCCTGAGAGACACAAACATAAGCCCATTATTAATACAATACCGTCAATAAGTTGAAATGCAGCACATATATGATTATTCAAATATATATATACCCCGTGGTAGAGAGGTTAAAGATATAGTTAACCTTAAAAGCTAAAGGATGTGGGTTCAGATCCCAGGCAGTCCGATGAAAATTTATTTAAATTGGATACCAATTGATATAAATAATTATCCCTAGATATATCGTAATTTATATATATTATTAAAATCTATATGGCCTCAGATGCCAAAAAGAAATATATATATACCGATATATAGCCAAGGGAGGATGAGTGAGGCGTGACACTTTTTGTTCTAGTTGACAAAATATAGCCTTCACTATTTTATTTATTCAAAAAAATTTTTTACGAGTCCCACCTACCACAATTCACAATTTAAACAGCCTACTTTACAAATCTTTACTAGCTTAATTGTAGGTGTATAATTTACTAGTGGTTCTAAATTATTATTTATTTGAAGGTGACCCCAACACCAAAAATATCTCTGAATAACTACATTGTGATAGTTTCTGCGATGGGTAAAGAGAGAGGCAGAGATGTCATTTTAAATTAGAGGAGGGGGGTACAAACTCCCTTCTAAATCCCTAAACGGAAATACATAAAAGAAAATTTCCTTAATTCAACTACCTACTACTCTCCTGGCACTGGAAATAGAAATTAGTAAGCCTTTATTTATTTGAGAGAGATAATAATAAAAATAAATAAATGAGGAGTTATTGGTAAAAAAAATAAACTTTCAAAGAGGTTAACTTTTTCGAGATATTATTTGAATTAGCTTACTGTTTCTTTCTCGAGTCCTTTCAAAGCGATATAAGAAAATGGAAGCACAAACATTATTATTTTTATCGTGTTTAAAGTACCTTTAATGCATATATCTTTTCTTGAAATGTTTTTTCTCATCAGGACTTTATAATGCGAAGAAAGTAAAGTAGACATCAAAGAGAAAAATTGAATCCTTTTTTTTTCTTTTTATTCCATTTATTATGGAGCCAATTTGAATCCAATACAAATCTCAAGCATAGAGAGATGTCGAATTGAATTCCGATCCCGGGGCGCAAAGTTGCCTCGTCATCAATTATTCCCTGTATTTTCATATGGAGGTCTACCTGGGGCCCACACCTGCCAGCTCAGCACCACATTTCATATTAATAAGACCCGGGAATGAAACAAATCCATCGAAAACCTTTAGGTATTAAATATTGAAACGCAAAGGATATGGTACCTACCCCTTCTCTAATTAATGTTATTAGAATTTCGTGGTATCGATTTCTTAAAGGGGTCAATAATCTTTCAAAATAGGCTTAATTGCACCTAATTAAAAAAATATACTTGGTATTCCAGAATTGAGAATTGAAAGCCATATAAATCATCAAATTAACAAGACAATAGCTGGATCAAACAAGAAATTCTCTTCCCAGAAAATCCTCGCTACGCCATTGTTTTTATGCCTATATGGCCATATTTTTCGGCATATAGACTCCGTCCACACATTGAAATTAAATAAATAACAAATAAATACACTTGAAACTGGGTTATCCGAACACCAGTCATTCGAATATTCATTTATACGGACGCGAGGAGTCTAGCTTTTTACATATTATCCTCCTGAAATGTAAGAGGACAACCTGTATTTCTTATTTCATCTTATTTAATAATTAGAAACCTACATGAAAATAATTCATTTAATACGGTAAAATATAATAAAATTTGATGATTCTGAATTTCATGTAGCTCTCTTAATTATCCATTGAGAAGAAACAAAAGATCAAATTGTCCAATTACTTTTGAAGGCGATAATATTTTTTGCACCATTTTTTTGTTTAATTTTTCCTAGTTTTTCATTTTTACTTTTTTTCAAATATTTATTTAATTATCCGGACGATTCCTATTCGCAATTAATTCGAATAATAGAGTTTCTACTGTATTTATTTAATTATTTACTCAAAAATTTATTTATTAAAAAAATATTAAATTATCAAAATTTTAATTTATTACTTATTTATTCAATTAAATTTTTTATGTATTGAAATAATAATTTCCACAATATTATTGGAATCCATTGATATTCAAACATTTTAATTTAATATTGTTTATTTAGAATTTATTAACACTTTTATTTGATTCAAATTAAATTGCTTTCAAGTTATAATTGCAATGTGTAAATATTTATATTATAAATAGAGGTTTTAAAACATATAATGTTGGCTTAGCTGGGAAAACTAATTAACCATCACCAAATATATATATTATATATCTATATTTCATAAAATTATTAATTATTCCCATTATATCAAATATATATATGTTAGATGGAAATTAATTATAAATATATATATATATATATATATATATTTGATAATTTTCTGTTTTATTTATTAAGAGATGATTAATTCATCCTCTTACTGAAAGCTCAAATAATTATAGCGATGTGATAAGAGGTCATTTCACTTTAGATATTATTTAAAAAATAAAATGACAAACTGTGATTTATTTTAGACGGATCTGTATCATTTGATCAGATATTTGTCTAAAGCTAAAATATAAAATTTCATAAAGATAGATTCAGAATTTGCACTATATTTCACCGCAGACCGATAGATACACATCATGATCACGATTCGTGTTTCAATAGATTGGAAACCATTAGAATTTTTTATAATCTATTTGGCATCTTATATTATATGATTATATATAGAGAAAAATCAGTCTCGGCGGGCGTTCAACAGTCTTGTTCCTCGGGGCCACCCATCCGAGGTTCAGCGCTGCTTGCCCTTGCTTATCTTGTTAGATCTTGATGGTTGTTATTCTTCTCTCCGGCCAGGCCCGCCTGCTTAAATATGATAATTAAATATATTGGTCTAATTGTGGTCTTATCCTCTATGGAGTGCATAATTTCTTTCGTGTTTACTAGAAAGAAGGAACCCAAATGACCAACTCACTAATTGATTTTTGGCTGACTCCACATATCATTTTAAAATATACTACCAAAAAATGTCTATACATTTATTTAACCCTTTTTTCATGTTGTTTCTTTTTTTAGGGGATTTAGCCATTTGGCTTGTGGAAGGGAAGGATAATCGCCTCTATTGAAAAAAACTGTTTTATTTTAAATATTAATAAAAAAATATCCTGTCCTATATCTTATTTTTCTCTTATTGATCGCTAGCAAAATTTGTTTTCATGATAAAAATATTTCTTGCCTTTTGGCTAAAAAACAAAAATTTTATTCCAATCTTTTATTTTAATAATTAATAAATGGAATTTTTTTCTAATTTATTTGAATAGCCTCGAGCCTTAAAGCTAGCATTTAGCTAAAAATGAAATACATTTATGAGATGAGAAAATCTCATTTATTTATTTTTTATTAATATTTATAATATTTCCTTTTTATTTTAACTCACTATCACAAGTAGGGAAAAATGTTTTATTTTTAAATAATAAAAAATCCTCATATTATTTCTTATTGTTGTCTAGCATTGTTAGACGCTCCCCTGTCTCTATTGGCTGACCGGCGGTCGATCCCCACCACTCCAGTCAAAGCGGCGACGGCAGTCGCCGCATGATGCAAGGCATAGACGAGTCAGCATCGCCCAGGAAGAAGCAAACGAAGCGATATTCTTTCTCTCTCTGTTCGTTAAAACTCACAAAATCATCACCACCAGGTAATTATTATTCAAATATTTTTTTCTTTTCAATCACAGATTAAAATAGTTCAAGAAATAATCAGTAAACTCCCTATAAATCAATTAAAAGGCAAACTTTTCATACAACTTCAAATAAAACAGTTGATTAAACAATATATTTTTCATTTAATAGATTTTGATCAAAAATTCATTCCATCATTATATTAAATTCATAAGCGTAAGATAACCCCATTCCCCCTAGTTATATCTTTGGGTTAAAGTAAACTTTCGGGAAGGAAAGGTCAAATTACCTCCATAAGTCCCCAAAAGAAGCTGATATTAATCTTTTCATCCAGCCCCTGCATTAGAATTTTAATTTAAATATACAAATTTTTATTAGTCTGGATAAAGTCAAAGATTCGCAAAGTATATACTCTGGAGCCTGGTTTACAAGTGTGTGCGAAACGATTCTGATTTTTTTCTTTAAATAATAATTTCTTGAATAGGAATTTTTTTTGAAATTTATAATTTAGCCGTGAAAAATTTGGGCTTTGAAATGACTAAAAACTTAACATCTAAAAGGTGGCTGGAAAAGGTTTGGCTGATTCTTTTTAATCAAAGTTAATAAAAGACAAAAAAAAATCCATTTGAATTTATATTAATTTTTTATTGCTAATATAAATAAATGTGCCCACTTAAAAACTATACATACTTTTTTTTAAATAATCATTCTGAATCTTTTAATCATGAAGGGTTGTTTATTAAATGTTTAAAAGAAAAAGTTGTTTTTAATTTTTTTTTATTGAAAAAAATCTTTTTTTCTAATAAACACTTTATACGTAAAAAGAAAGATATTCGGCCGAATGAATAAAACTTTGCCCATGCTTTTGCTCTATATAAAAAAATGAAAAGGACCTTAAAAAAAATTGCATCAAAAATATACTTTTCATTTGGTTTTGATAAATGCATGTACTAGGTTTTATACATTCAGTTCGATCTCTCTTCATTTCTCTTTTCAATGAATGGACATTTTTTTAATATAAAAATACTCAATGTATATACGAACAGAACGACCATGGTTATTTAAGGGTTGATGAATCTAATGATAACTATCACTTTAAAATATATTATAGGAATTACTCTTATATTTTTATATTTATTTTATATTCGAGTTTGAAATAATAGTTTAATTTTGTTTTATACTTGAAATGAATATTTCGAAATATAAAGGTTACACTCATGCAGATTTTCATCTTTTTCCAATTTTCAACTATTCAGAATTTCTAAATTATTTATTTTCATTTGATTTGCATTGTATATATCCACCCTCCGGGTGACCCGTTATCCATTTGTTTATATTGAATTTTAATTTGATGAAAAAATTCCAGATGTTCGAGGTGCAAACGCCGATCTGTTATAAAGCACGGCGGTACCCTATTGACTATTAACAGTCCTCTCTAAATTTTTAATTTAATATTATTGTAATACATTTTTTTTCTTACTATTTAATTTACTTTTTTATCATGGAATAAATAATTTTTTGATAAATTATTTTTTCTTTAACAAAATGATGAAATAAAATTTTTTTTTAAAATTTTTCAATTGCTTCTGTCTGGTCCCCTTTTCATCTTAACCAAAGCAAAGAATTCATTCCATTGGAATTGAGAATCATAGATCAAATTTTTTCCTTTTGATATAGAAAGAGAGGAGTAAGGATGAACCTCTATGAAAAAAAATCAAATTAGTTGAAACGTTTTGGCCTTAATGAAAAAGGCCATCGCTTAAATAAGAGAATGTAAATATAGAGTTGTCAAATTTATATTAATAAATATATTATATACATGGCATTTGTATTAATATATAAATTATCACATATAGTTATTAGGTATTTCCAGCTAATATATACATCTAGTATCCAATTATTTTTTTTATTTTTTAAAAATATATTTATTCAAATTTTATATACATTTCGAAAAACAAGATTCACAAATCTTGAATATAAAAATTCTTATTTACCTTGCTCTATTTGTTATAATATTAATAACTGAGAGATTATTTTTGAAGACTGAATGACATGAGTATGATAATAACAATTAATAAAAAAGATGGTGAGATACGTCATTTTTTTTTATATAACGGGGGAACCCGGGAATTTCTAGAGTGATTTGGATGGGTCTCCAATAAATAGAAAAACTTTCTTACCGCTACAATTCATTTAAATCTTCTCCCCCTCCCCCAACCTCCCTAAAAAATAATCAGAATCGCTTAAAATGACTGTTTCTCGGTCTTGAGCCTTCGCGCGAGATATGCTTGACTATTGCTTTTTTGAAGGAACCTTTGGAAAAGAATCATCTTAAGGATCCGAAAACATTTCACCGATTCAAATAAAAATAATTTTCAATTTCTATGCTTCTTATTTATATTTTTTATTTATTTATAAGTTGTTAAATTTTTATTCAATAAAATACAATGTTTCAGTGATAGTTTATTAAAAATGTTTCAAGAAAGATATAAAATGAGGAACCGAAACTTTTCTTTCCTTTTATACAAATAAATTAGCACACAAAAAATCATTTTAATATTACAAAAAAGAAAAATTAAGTAATAAATTATATAAATTCCAATTGTTAAAAATAATCTGAATTGAAAGGTTTTTTTTTTTATTCCATGATATCTATTATCTGCCAAGTCGCGTGTCTTGCACGCGAACGACTCGTGCGATCACAACATACACACGCACATAGACACATACATATCTAGAGCTAATGATTAATTAATGTGGGACAATCATCACAGTGGAGAAGAGTGCTTCTTAGCATGCCCCTTTCCTCAGTAGGCGGTCCGTCACCAAATTGAATCGACGACATTCTTTATAGCAGCTTTTTTGTTTCGTTCTTCGTTTTGTGACATCTAATTAATATTGAAAAACACCCTTCGCATCAGGTCATCATCCTCCCCCCCCCTCCCCCCCTCCTTTCAAACATAGCAAACACAAACAGGGGAGCTGAAATGGAAAGAAAATCAATCAGAATGGAAAGAACATAATAAAGATAATAGGAAAAATAATCAATATTTTTTAAGGCAATTATAACATGAAATATTTCCTCTTATATTATATTTATTCGTAAAAATTAAAAAAAAAAAAAAAGATTAAATTGCTAGTTTTTGAATTGAAAGAAAAATAGTGTGATTTGAAAAATTCACTATATTGATTCTTTAATTTATTTTTTCATAGCTGACGTTTCAATCCTGATAAAACCATCTTCAGAGCCAGTAAAGTCTTGACTTGTATGTTATGTGTTACTGTTTTTTTTTTATCCTTTAGAACGAAAAAAAAAATATGAAATTGCAAAAATTTTTAATTTTTTAAGGAAATACCGAAACGAATAGATCCGAAGCTAGCTGAATCAGAACCGACACCAATACCAAAACGAAATAGAGTCAGTTCTATAGAGTAATTTGAATGAAGAGGTCGATGGACATTTGGATGAGCTAGCGTCTACTTTTTTATTTTTATTTCAGATATTCTAATACAACAAATCTATTATCTAATATTTACATTTCTATTTTCCTACACTAAATAGATATTTGAATTTTTATAATTTTTTTGACAGATTTGTTTATTCCCGAATTGAACATGTAGCGCTTTTACGTTTTAAACATAAAAACATAAATTATTTTTATAAATAAAAGCCATTTTTCGGCATTAATCTTGGTTTATTTTAGAAATTAATGATACAAAAAATATTAATATACAATAATACAAAGTTTCAGCAATTTTCCTGCAGCGGCCATCAGGTAAATGCATTCACTTTGATAAGTAAAGCATGAGGGTAAAGTGGTGGCGCCTGTATCTAGTGTAACAAAATAGACAATATAAAAGCGATCCATTGTTGTATATTAATATCATTTTTTTGTATTGTTAATTACTAAAATAAACCACGATCTTTTATTTATAATAACAATAATTGTGAAAGTCTAAATTACCTAATAAATTGCTTTTTTCATGAATTCGGCAAAATTCATGAAATAGACTATTACACTAATTGAGAGTAATCCATACAAGCGGTCCTTAAGCTATATTTTTATTCTAAAGATGGACTAATCTGAACCGAAACATCAACTGAAGAAAAAATAAAAAAAAAAGCATTAACTGCTTTCTCTCTTTATTTTTCTTCTCTTAATCCGCATAGTAGTTTTGGTGACTTATTGGGTCGACTAAAGGCGTTTAACGTTCAAATGGCTTTGTAATTTAAACATGTTATCACTTGAACTGCATACCAGGAATATAATTACCATACCCATTATATTATATTACTCTAGTAACAAATTAAACAAATTCCAGAGATTTTATCAGTTTGCTATTTTTTACTTATCTTTTTTATATAATCTCCTCTTATTCTTTGGCATATCTATAATTTGGAAGGCCTCTACCGTTGAATTTCACCTTGAAGAATATTGATATTTATTTATTTTACTAAAAAATATATAAATATATAAATACTCTTTCTGATTGCAACTCTGCAATGCGGGATTTTGTTCAAATAGCCAGCCAGCACCCCTCCCATTCTCCTATTTCCACTTCATTCCTTTAAAACTCGTTTGATAAAAAATAAAATTTTATATTTATATATATTTGATACTTTTTTAAGTTTTTAATATGAAATTCTTTTTTATAAAAAATATATATGTATATAGAAATATTTTTATCACTAAAATCGCTTTGAAATTGTATCTTTTGATAGTTTGTATATTGGGCGTTATCCGCCACGAAATATAGAACATGTCTATGTCAAGAAACAAATATGCCGTGACTTTTCTCCTTGAGATATTTTCATATAAAAGAAAGATAGGGCGAAGGCGAAGGGTGGGGCTGGGTGGGGGGCGCAACTTTTTAACGATACTGACAACGGGAAATTGGCCGAAATCGAGAGAGAATATGATAAGAAACGTCTTTTGGAATATTAAAGTAGACAGAGAAAAAATTATCGAAACGAAATTACCATCAGAAAGAGAAATTTCAAGAATATAAAAAAGGGTAAAACATTTTTTTTTTAAAAGAATTTTATTAAATTATTTTATAATTGAATTTTTATTGTTAAAGTTAAATGTATAACAGAATTCATAAAAGAAAAAAGCGAATTTGATTTTTTATTCAAATAACATTGACGACTTTTTTTATTGATAATCTTAATTAAATACATAATAAAGAATAAAATAAAATGACTATTAGGAAGAAAATTTTAAATTGAAAAATAATTTTTATTAAAAAAGTTATAAAAAGTTTTGATAGGAAATTTATGTCCTTTATTGTATTCTAATTATTTTATCTTTCGACCAATGGAAGGAACTTGCGAAAGCTTGTTTTCATCAGTCATTTGCTGACAAATTAGTTAGTCGGACCATTTTGGAAATGCCAATAATCTCACAGTAAAAGTGTAAAAGCTAAAAGATGCTCCCTCCAAGCTACTTCAATACAATCCCCAGCTTCACCTCTTTCTTGTCTATAAGTGAGGAAAAGACACATCCATGAATCTTTCCTTGCCTCTCTTCTTTTCTCTGGAATTGCAAAAGCGGCCCTATTATAGGATTTTTTTTTCAAGATATTTAGTTTTTCACATGCCTTTAAAGATATTTCATTCTGAGAAAAAAAAACCAATTTTAATAAAAAAATAACATATTAAATATAATAATAATAATAATAATAAAACCAGATGGACAATCCGCCTTCAGTAACTCGGCTCTGTATATATATTAATATTATACAGGGCTACCAAAAGTTAAACAATCAAGACTAGTTTTAGGGTATTTTCTAAATATATGGATGATAATTAAAATAAATCGGAATAATGTATTCAGGAACCTCTCGGCGACCCTGTAGGCTGAAGACAGGACGCACAGCTAGTATTATAGACCTATATATAGATAAAAGAAAGAGTCTTTAATCATAATATACAAATAAGAAATATTATCGTCATTAGTCCTATATTTCTTGTTTTGAAAGCATTCTTATAACTTCTATTTAGGATAATCATATTTTTTATTATTTGTTTTTTTTCATCTGTTTTTTCATTTCTTCGGAACATCATTATCCATCGTCTTTCTTTCTCTTAACATTGTTTTAATACAAAATCCTAACTTACTCACACAATAGCCTCAAATGCAATAGCATAATGCAACGGTGGCCAAACTGCGGCTCACCAGCCGCATGTGACTCTTCTTTAGTTTTGTTGTGGCTCACTTTAAAGAATGGAAAATATTTATAACTTTTCGTATTGAAAGTACAAGAAC
>JAAAKE020091600.1:0-20613 GCA_010014785.2 Anisolabis maritima | reverse complement strand
TCTTCTGTTCTTTTTTTTTTTCAGTTGCGAGTTTTCTCACGTTTTGTTTTTTTTAGTTTTTTTGGCCCTCAGGCCGAGGGGGGGGGGGGTATCCCTTGGATGCGGCCCAAACAGATAAATATAGTCCGAGAGAAAACAATGCTGGTCAGTCAGTCATTCGCTAACTTTCATTTAAATACGGCCCGTTAATTAAACTTTTGAAGGAATTATCTTATCGTTCTCGTTGTCAGTAATTGATATCATTTGAGATGGTTTAAAATTTCACAAGACGCTATTATTTTATTATTATTATTATTAATTCTTTCTAAGGATTAAATTTACATTAAGGATCGAAGAAGAAGAGGAGGTGGAGGGGGGGGGAGATCAGTTTTACTCTCTCTAAGTATTTGATTGTTTTAACATCATAATAATAACCAAGAAGAAGAGATCTCCCCCCTAAGCCACAGACAACATTATTACAAGGAAAGCAGGCAGGCAACACCTCGGCGAGCAATTCAATCCGGTTGATGAGATAAAACGACATGTAGCCTGGAGGGCTAAAATAAACAAGTCAAAGAATAACGAGAAGAAGGCAGAGAGTATAGATAATAATGAGTGGGGCTGCCCCCTCTCTCTCCCTTCCGTGGCGGCGGCACGCGCGAACGTGCCAAATGTCACGTTGCCAATCGGCACGTATCTCACGCTCCCAAAACGAGCACAACTAAAGGGGAGGGGGAGAAACATCTTTCTCTCTCTCTCTAAATTACCAACGTCACTCGATGCTCATTTTTATCGAGAAAAATAGATGGATTATATACTCTTTATTGTCACCAGCTGTCAACACACTCTACACTCTTTTTTCACCCTACCGATTAGTCGAAGGTAGAGTTAATGCAATCGGAAAAAAAATCTAAATTGAACTAATGCTAGTAATATGCTTTGTGAGTGCATTTAAGAACTCTTTGGAATGTTGTCTGTCTGTCTGCAGAAATATATTTTGCTCAAAAACTAATTATTCTCTTGTGTTGAAATTTCGCAGAGATAAAATAGAACTAAATGCCAATTTCCACGCTATTATATATAATAGTTAAGGGAAGTATTATGAACATATAAAATTGAACCCCAATTTTATAAAACATCTTTACGTTTCAGGTCAAAAGAAATGCAAAAAAATCTCAATGGGCATATGTATGTATGTATGTGTGTGTATTTTTTATTTTGGCTTATATCTCTGGAACTACTCATCGAAAAAGGATCAAACTTTAGAATTTTATAGCCCTAAAAGTTCTGAATAAGATATTAAAATTTGGATTGAATCGGTCGGTAAAAAAGTCCCCGAAAATTTTTAGCGCACCGTGAATTCCTAAATAGGCCTAAATATTAATAGATGGTAAATTTGACCGCTCCTTTAATTTGATAATATCAATTGAATTAAAAGCACGATGCACCATCCCAGGAATGTTTTTACTTTTTTTTTTGTAAAAGGATTTGGTGGTTTTTATGCCCTTTAAGGCTTCTCTCATATCATATCATAAAAGATAAAATGAGCCAACCCCTTCTTATTTTTTACATTTCCTATTTACTTCTTTTTAGTAATAAAGAATGGACAAGATATTTCCAAAAGAAATATAAATTTTATGGGTAAAATAAAATTAATTTTATTAATTATCTATTTTATAGTTAAGTAAAAAATGGGCAACAAAGATGCAACACTTTCCCTTTTGCACCTTTTAGCCATGAAAATATAAGATGGAACACTATCGAGTATGTAAGTCATATCTTCTAGATATTTTGGATATGTTCTTTGGAAAAATAAATATCTTTCGATTGATTGAATTTAAAAAAAAGTTTATAAAATAACTATGATGACGTATATTTATGTTATACCAAATTTTTTTTTTTTTTTTTCGTTTTTTAGAATCATTCCGCTCCACTCAACAGATTGTTATTAAAATTTGTCAAAGAGAAAATTCTTAACTATTATCACCAAGTTTTAAAAGATTTAGACCGGGAAATCGTTCGTGATAAATATTGGGGGACCTTTTTTACCATATCCTACGAACCGATTCGCTTCAAATTTTAATACCTTCTTAAGTACTTCGGGGAGCCCACACCTCGTGACCGAGAGGTTAAAACTATTAACAATGTCAATATTGATAACCTTAAAAAGTCAAGAGATGTGGGTTCGGATCCTAGGCAGCAATTTATTTAAAGCAATTGGATACCAATTGATTTAAATACCGGTAAATATGCTTGGATAACAAGTATCGTAAATAATAAATTGGTAATGGTTTAAAAGTCTATATGGCCTCAGATGCCGAGAGACTTAAGATTAAAAAAAAAAAAAAAAAGTACTTCTGGGACTATAAAGTTGTCAAGTTTCATTCTTATCTAATGAGTGGTTCCAGAGAATAGGCCAAAATAAAAGCCCTTCATATGTACATTAAGATTATTTTTGCACTTTTAGGGTCCTTTTGACCTGAAATGTAAAGATATTTTTAAAAATTGGGGGTTTAAATTTTTCATGATCAAAATATTTTTATTCCCCTTCTTATTATATATAATAGTAATAATTTTAAATTAAATTAAATTTTTTAGGAATTATTATTATTATTCTATTCAAGGTTTGAAAATGGCTATAACTTGGTAATTGGCGTTTTGTAAAATAGAAATTGAAGAAAATCAAGATGGGACTTGTTATTATGACTATTTTGCTCTCAATTGAGCCTGAGCGCTCCCATCGATGTAGCGTTTCTTTCTTTTAACGCAATCTTTCTTATTTTATCTCATTAGCATATTTAATGAAATTTTGAAAACTCTTTGTATTCAGTTGAATCTTTTTGCATTCAGGTCTCTCTTTTTTGAATGTTTATTTTCGTTTGTCGTCGCCTCCCTCAATATTATTTGCTTCTGGTTTTTTAGGACTATTCCCAGCTCGAACTCTCTTTTTCCGTAAATACTAGTTTCGGTAGTAGATGAATATCACTGAAGAGACCGATGGCAGGAGAGAATTTTGATTGTAAAGTAGAGGTGTGGTCGCCAACGAATAAATATTATTTATTTTCCTTGGCGTTTCGCGGTTAATCTTACGTTGTTTTCATCCTGATGATGAGTGAGTAGTTCACTCGAAACGTCGGCGAAAATAGATAGTAAACAAATAGGTTTTTTTTTGTCTTTTTTGGCATCTGAGGCTATTTAGACCCCATTCATATTTATTTAAACCAATTGGTAACCAATATAATTAAATAAATTTTGTTCCTTGAGGGGGGAAGCAAACCAATGACCTTTAGAACATGAAGCGAGATCTATACCTCTGCTTCAAGATACAGTGCTAGTTTTCTTCATTAATTAATTAATTAATTTTACTTTCTCTTGCCCTTATATTAGTGAGAAAGTATTGCGATTGCAAAAAAAATTCGATGTCGGGATTTCAACAAATATGCACCTTTTGACGCCCCTTAAAAAGTCTTTAAAAACTGGTCTGTCTTACTGTGTGAACAAAATATTAAAAGTGATGGTCATAAATACAAAAAGATTTTTATGATCGAATGCAACAATAATTTGTTATAAACAATGAGAGCTAAACAGGCAATTATTGGTCTTATAAAATTACAGTAAAGCATTGTATACTTTCATTGTTTCTAGTGCCTGTATTTTACCTTCCCACATTATTAGATATAATAGTAAGGAGAAAGTGTTATGATAAGGAAATTTTTACCCCCCTCCCGACAATTTTTAAAAATATGTTTACGTTTCAGGTCAAAGGACCCCAAAAATGCAAAAGATACCTTAACTTTTATTTTGACTTGTATCTCTAGAACCATTTATCAGAAAAGGATGAAAGATATCATCTTTATAGCAGTCCGGAGAGGCGGTAAAAAAGGTTTCCTTCCAATATTTATTGCGCTACATGATTTTTTCAGAATCAGTTAGGCCAAATTTTTTGAAACTTGGTGAAAATAATTAAAACGTTTGTCATCCTGGTTTAATTTTTATAGCAATCGGTTGATTAGGAGAGGATTTATTCTAAAAAAAAAAAAAAAAAAAACGAAGAAAAATTGATTAAAGAATAAACATACAACTCAGAGAGAAAAATCTGGAATTTTTTGTCTTTTACGGCATCTAAGGCATTTAGACGTTATTTATTGAAATTAATTGGTAGCCAATATAATATTTTAATTTCAATTAATAAAAAGATATTTATTTATCCAAAACACCACAACATATCTAAAAGTCAACATAACATGAATTGCATACTCAATTGTGGTGTAGAGTGACCATCTTATATTCTCAGAGGATATGTGCAAAAAGAGTGAAAAAGTCTTAAATCTTCGTTCCCTTTTTTTTTCCTCTCGAAAAAATCAACTCTGAATATATATTTTTTTCTATTTTAAACCCACTTCACCCCCTCCCCCGAGGGCTTTACTTACCATATTAGGATTTTCCCATCATTCATTTAAACTTTTCATTTCTTTAATGAGATTTCCTTTTATAATTTTTATAATTATTCTTTTTTTAACGATTGATAACTTTTTGATTGGAAAAAAAAATTCAGAGAATTTATGAATATAGAAGAAAGTTTTTTTTTTTTGTACTTTTGATATTGATAAAAGCCACAAATAAGAAGAGAGAGGGGGAGGGAGGGCAGTTGTTCTTAATGACGTGAATCGAACCGTATCAAGTTTTACAAAGTAAGTTGGGTTTTTTGTGAGTGTGATAATCCCCATTAGTCTAAGAATAAAAAAAACATCTTTAAGGCTTGCTTCGTTTTTTTTAATCATTATTCTTTGACTTGAGAAATAAAAAAAAAAAAAAAGAAAGCAGAGGAGGTGCGTTCATTCAATTTAAACCCAAAACTCTCTCTCTCTCTCAAATTTCATCGTTTTTTTTTTTAAATCTTTTTTGTAATTGATATGATCGCTCAATTCCAAAATAAAAATGATTATTAAAACTTTTTTTAATTTTACAACATGAGAGAAAGAGGAGTTTCTTCTTTGTTAAAAATAATTATAAAATTAAATAACCATTCGAATATTTGGTTCTAGTATGACATTCTTTCCAGGAAATTTTATTTATTTTATTTCACATAGAAAAATAAAAAATGATCGTTTTAATTTAGTGAATTTTGAATTTGCAATTAGAGCTCTTTAACCTGAGGAGTAAAAAGAAAAAATAAATCAGAGCCAATCTAATATAAATAAGCTAAGGACGGGAAGTGAACCACACCTTTGTGGCATAAAGCCAGCCAGAACTCTACCTCGGCACCAATGGACAGGGCGAATTTTTTTTTTTTTGAAAAAAAAATTGAGACTGAAATACAAATGAAAAAAAAAAAAAAAACAGTATCTCTTGTATTCTTGGCATCAGTTCATTCAACAAAATGAAAGTTTGAGATGAATGTCGGTTTTAGCATGATATTATCGATGAAATCATTTTTTCTTCTATATCCCATTTTTTTAACAAAGTGTCATAAATGTTCGTATATAGATTTATGAAATTATTCATTCTTAATTCTTTATTTCGTTTGTCTAAATGGAACGAAAAGCAGACGACCAAACTCCCCAAAATCTTCCCTCAAACACATTAAAATCACTGGCACTATATCAACAGCTCCTCAATGTTTATGTTGGGGCCATAAGGTTGCCACTCGTTGTAGCCGACCCATTTGCGGAAAATTAATCAGTGCAATTTCTATGAAGTGAAATGTATCCTTAGTGGACATTTGGCTAATGATATTACCATTTCAGTGATTGCAGTTAAAGAGAGAGGGTTATTATTTTTCTAGCTCATTTAATTTTGTTAGTAACAAAATTAAATGAGCTAGCCACTTCAAAATCGGAGTCGATAAATGTGTCTGCAAACCAAATATGACCCACTATAAACAAAAGAAATAAAATTATACGGAATGCATTTTCTTGCATGAGCATAGGTGTCTCATCCATATTATATGAGTGGCGCAAATGATAGTACAACACCTTCAATTCCGCATTATGACGATTCATGAAGGCTGTAGGAGCAATTCGGACAAGCACAGAGAAGATGGTATAAAGACTCTTCATGCTGCCCCCAAGCCCTAAAATTCGTAAGACCCTCCACGTTCATAATTCAACGGTAAGAGTGTGTTGATCACGCCATCCTGGCGAAGATGAATCCCTCAGTCTCGGTCCTAAGACCACTGACATCAAAAAGCTAAATGTGCGCGTTGCCGACAGACCAAACGATTCAATTTCCATGTAATGGCAACCATGTCGACATCCTGCCTTAGTAAGGTCTAATATATTCGGCGTCTAATCTCGCACGGACAGAGATCTGCGAAGTTATCCTGGAGTTCCGTCCTTCCCGTCAGGTTGAGTTCCAATTCTAGAGACTCTACGGCTTGCTTTGCTGCCTTATAAAGAAATGCTTCCACACTGCCATTTCATGATCATGGACCATCTGCAGGAGGGGATCTGTCCATTTCAAAACCTTGATGACTTGGAGAACTACTCGATTGCAGAGGCTGTCCAGACTCAGGAGGCCCCGGCCGCGAGGAATGTAAAGTCGGGGAACCGAGGACCTGGTATAAAGACTACGATTCATGTTCATCGTCTTTCGAGTTATTCTGTCTATTTTGCGAAGTTCATTTCCCAGACACTTCACTGACCCGAAGGTATAAAGCAGCACTGGCTGACACAGTAAGCATATTGGAGACGGTGACCTTATTTCTCCCAGACAGTTTGGAAGTCCAAATCCGCCTCATAATTCTTTTATACTTGCCGTGAAGTGACTCTTTAATGGAATTGGAATCCTGAGCGTGGCTATCCTCTAACTCGGCGGAGTCCAACTGATAGGGGCAAAAGTTAGATACAGACGAGCAAGAAATTCTGAGTTCCCCTGGAAGAAGCCTTCCTAATAACTTGAGGCGCTATAAAAAATTTGTTTTATAAGGGCGCCGTGAACTTAAAAATTTAGAAAACCCTGGCCTATTGGATAAAGCAAGGAAATATGAGCCCTTTTAATTTGTAGTAAAAATCAAAATAAGGAGGGAGGAATCTCTATGATTCATTTGTCTCAGAAGAATAAGTTTTTACATTGAAGAAAAGATAAACATTTATATATATTGTAAATTTTATTTATAAGCAGTTAATTACAATGAAACAAATGTTTTAAAATTGACCCTGGCTTGATTTTTTTTAGTCCAAAACAGGAGGAGACCTGCCCCTTAGAGCTCTTGCTTCATGGTCTAAGGGCCTGTGCTTCGCTTCTTTTATCCCTAGGCCAGAATTAATAAGCTAAAAGAATGAATGGGAATAGTGTGAGTAATCTAAGCATGAAGCAGGCGAGATATGTTGCTCTTCACCTAATGCTTAACGTTTGATTCAATCCAAATAAAAATTATTTTCATTTTTAAATTCCGATTTTGCAGTTGTAGAGCAATGGAACAACGGCGGCTGCAGAAAAAACAACCTTTACAGCTTCAAAATCTCTTTATTGTAGATAAAGTATTTGAAGACATATTTAAATTTAGTTGAAAATATAATGTAATATTTTATTGAATAAAATTTTATTTTGAACCTTTTTCCATCAATTGGTAATTTTTGAACATAAATTTAATATAATTTTTCGTGAGTGTATATTTTGCCGGGGGTTGAACCCGGGATTTCCAGCCTATCCGGAGTATCGGTGTTCTTTCTTTGTTCTAGACCACCGGACACTAACAAAAAAAACTGAGATTGCTTGCCAAATATAGAATTACAAAATTATTTTATTAAAAATAATATATGGCTTCAAATTGCCCGCTTTGATACATACATTTATTTATTTCTTTCTGATTCATATGAATTAAAATAGATCTCAAAAAACCTTCCATTATACATTTAATAATAATTAACAAATAAAAATAATATCAACCGATTAGTAATTTTTAGGGTTTTTTTTAAATTTTAATATTATGGAATAAATCAGTGGCCTCTTGCCAAAAAAATTTTAATATTATTATAAAAGTAGGCTTCATTTGGGGATTTCGTAGGTAATTCCCAACAAAATAATTTCAAATTCCCTTGCCTAATGAATTTATTTATTTATTCATTTCAATCTTAATATTCCTTTTTTATAAAAGAAGTTTGCATATTTAAAAAAATAATTGAAATAGTTAAGAAGAGTTTTTTAATGGTTGCTTGCTATAACCTATATAAATAAAAAGAGAATTGTTTTCATATAAATTTCATAAGAGAGAGAGAGAGAGAGAGAGATTAACGTTAACCATAAAGAAGGTATGATGCATTTTAATTAGAAATGGAGGCGTGTCAAGGGGTGGGCGTGTCTCTAGGAGGTGGGGCTTTGCTCTTTGTTTTAGGTTAAAGCCTTAGGCTTAGAGATCTCCTTAATTTGAATGCAGACAGCCCTTGAATGCGCCTCCTCTAAAAACAAAAACAAAAGGGACACCTGGCATTGGTCGGTCGATGGAGTTTCTGCCATCTTTACTTTCACCCCTTTTACCTTCATATTTATTTATTTATTTATCCACTCACTATTGCGTAGGTACTATTTAGACCAGATCATATTTCACTTTTTATATTAATCTTATATTGTTTAATTTTCATAAAAAAAAAAAAAAATTTCTTTGGCTGCCATTTTTTTCAATTTTGTCATTCAGACATTGAAGAAATAAATGATTAGACATCAACTGATAAACCATTTAAGCAAATAAATTGGGTGTTAAATGATTTAAATAAATTTTATCACTCAGGATCCTTAGACCTCGATCTAAGAGCTTTACCTCTGCTCAAAGTATCATGTCATTAAGGGGTAAGTATCGAAAAAAAAAAACAAATTTTGCTAAGTATTGTTATTTTTCTTCGAATTTTATTAAAAAAAGGTCCTCTAATGGATTTTTACATAAAATACAAATTTAAATTAGAAATGAAAATTATTGTAAGTAAATTAATTTTCGAAGGAAACAAACCGTTATTTATTTATTTTAATAAATAATTTTAAATACTCCATTTACTTTCTGTGGGTTTTTGATTTAAATTTTTTTTTATATTTTTCATTATCTTCAATATTTGCTTCTTCATTCTTCTTCGCGCGTTCTTTAAGAAATTCGTATTCCTCCATCTCCCTTGACTCTCTCTTAATCTCATTGTCTTCTTTCAGCTATTCACAGATTCTTCTTTGTATTTTTTAATTCCAATATAATTCCATGTTTTAATTAGAAGCAAACTCTATTTTTGTGCTCATTATCATCTGAATTATTAGTTCCAATGCATTAGACTGTATAAGTTACCTACCGGGATCCTCCTATACCCTTTTAGGAACTCGAGAACTATATGATAGTTGGATAAAATCATTAATAAAAATGGTCCAAGTCTTGACTGCGTATATTTAGATGTAATTTTAAAAGAGATTTTAATGCATGTTATTCGACAAATTCATTTTCTTTTGAAAGAAAGTGAAATGAATTACATGCCCTTATTTTTGAGATGCCAAAATCAGTCTGAGAAGGGGACCAAGAATAATGGATACCTAAATTACAAAGCTTCCCCCCCTCCCTCCTCAATAGGAAAAGTAACAGTTTTTTTTTTAATATCTGGAAAAAACATTTCTGAAACATTCCGATTAAGACATAGTCTTAATGTAAATGACCGGCCAAACTTGAGACTAGTTCTGTGTTATATGATATATACGCACAGACATATAATCACAGTGAATACAAAAACTTCTTTTTTATCTCTTTCTAATTCAGGAAGGAAAGGATTGGAACTAAACTCTTTGAAATAATAAAATAAAAATTATATGTCAAAATGGTTTTGTATTTACATGAAAAGAAAATAAATAAAAATTCAAGGAGTTCTTAAAAAGGAGATAACTTGTTAACGTCATTTCAAGTAGCCTAATGGCTTCTCTTACCTACCGATGAATAAATGAATGTTATTGACTTCATATGAGGGATTCAGTTAAAAAAATCCAACTAATTTTTTTTCTTTTCTCATCTTCTAAAGAGGACCTGAGACGGAGGGTGGAGATAAGGCTGTCAAATAGGGAAGGGGCAAAGGAATGTAAGTCTTAAATAATTAGTTCTCACAAAGTGAGGAAAAGTGACTTAATTTTAAAAAATCCGAAATATTAGCTATTTATTGGTTGAAGATGGCCGTTAAGAAATTATTAATAGATAGGACTTGTGCTAATGAAAGAATACTTGGCGTAATACTCATTTATCGGGTCACGGGATCCAAATGCAAGTGAAGATTGACAACCAAACTCAACTTCTAATAAGAGTTAAAGCATTAAAAGCCAATAATCAAGTAGTGCTATTTTTTGTTCATTATTAAATTCAACAAGGGCTAAATATATTTTTTGAACATAATAAATAAAATTAAAAATTCTTCATTTCGTCATAAAAGAATTCGAGTGTAATTTTTATTTATTCAACGATGATTTTGGTTATCAGTTTTCAATATATGTATGAAGCCAAAGAAGGACATTCATTTGGTAATTTTTATTTCAAGAGGACTGGACTTATTGCCAAGTCTGCGATCAAATTATCTTAAAGCAATCCCTATAGCCTAATTTATAATATAATCTTCCAGAGAATAAATAATTAGAAGGATGGAATATAACAATTTATAAATCCAAAGATGGTTGCATAGGGAGGATCTCTCTCTCTTCTTTCAGGTGCTATCAACACACCAATGCCTATTTAAAGAAAGAGGGAGAGAGAGATTACCATTGCAGAAAACTCCACCCTTTGCAAATGCAAAAAAAAAAAGAAAAATACAAACATGTTGATAATGATCTGTCGCTCTCGCTCTCTCTTGTCGTCTCTTGATTTTTATTGGACGGTGTTTGGGCGTGACGCAGACGCCGATTGGTCGACTCTCAAACCTTTGAAAGAAAGAGAGAGAGAGAGGAAGGGGGAGAGAGTCTTGCAGTAACACAAGGGTCGGACGACAGACAGAGAACAAGATTTGTTTGCGGTTACTAAAAAAGGGCCTGTCAACTTCCCCCTCCATCGTTTGTCATTAGACACTTAGCTATATAAAATCTACCCTAGTTATTCAATACACACAATATTAGTGACTTGTTTTAAACTATTTTACTAGAATTTATTAATAGGAATTTGACTAGCTAAGGTTAGAAACAGATTTTGATCTCCTCTGCCAAAAACAATTAAAATCGGATCTAAAAGTACTATTATATATAATAATAAGGGGAAAGTATTATGATCATGAAAATGTAAATCTTATCTTTACGTTTCAAGTCAAAAGGACCCCAAAAATGCAAAAAAATTATTAATGTGTATGTGTATGGATTTTATTTTAGCTTATATCCCTGGAACTTATCATTGAAAAAAGATGAAGTTTATCAATTTTAAAGCTCTAGAAGTACTTAGGTTAGGCAATCACCTAACTTAGCCTAAGGTTGGAGACTTCTGGCAAAGTTGGAAATAATTTTTTCCGGATTCGAACCCGAGCTATTTTCATACTCTCGATTCGTAATACCCAGCTTATCTGTCTTAGCCACTGCCTCCTCTTTGAAGTAATTAAGAAGATATTAAAATTTGAAGCGAACCTGTTCTCAAGGAGCGATAAAAAAAGCCTCCTAATATTTGTTGCACCCCACGATTTTCTCAGCATCTTTTGACACTTATTAAGTCTTTTATCTTCAGCCCTGGCTGGCCAATTTTCACAGTAAACCATTGAGTGAGAGCGGATTTATTTTAAAAAAAATTGGGTATATGATAATATATAGGACATCATAGAGGGAAAACTGAAATTTTATTTAATCTCTTTGACTTTTTTTTTTTAAATTAAATTAATGAAAAGACAACATATCCTAAAAATAACAATAAAAATTAATATGACATGTTTTGCATATTCTATTGGGTTATGGAGGTCATCTTATAATATATTACCAGAGGAAATGGATTAAAAAAGAAAGGAGGAAAGGAAAATTGTTGTAACTTGGTTGCCTATTTTGTAATTAAAATTTTTGAAAATTCCATGTTGCATTCCAATCTAATGTTGTGAGTAGATATTTATAAAAATACTTTGCAAACATTACATAGCAATTCAACAAATTATTATTGGGCTCGAATATAATTGTTTTTAATGAAAGACAGGCAACTTTCCCTGGGGAAAGATAAATGCATAAGATAGGGGGGGGGGGGGGCCAAATATCTCTCGCTAAGGATATCTTCACACTTAATACTCATTACATTATCCTGGAATTAATGCCAATTTTCCATTATATTATTCCTTGCCAGTGTAAATGAACAATTTGTTTCTTTTGTTTCGTCTTAAAAGACATACAATACATGAAATCCGGAAATACTAAATATAATATTAGGTAAAAAATTGATGATTTTGAATTTCATGCAGCTCGATATTTTTATGGTTTTTGATTAGATAAACTTGTAAAAACTTCTCAAAATTGTGTGTCTAATCATAGAAATACTTACATTCAAACAGAGTATTAATCAAAATATTATTTTTTTGTCTAAAAGTCCTCATTTCAATAAAATTCATCTAGTTCCGTATTTATCCATTAAGACAAAACAAAATGATACACTTACTTTTGACAAGGTCAGTACTTTCAGCTTCTAGAACACATTGCAATCGCCTAATTATTGAGGTTAAAAAAATTAAAAGAAAGAAAAATTGTCCCAAATATTGCCTAGTCAAAAAAGGTGTCACAAATATTTGAAAAATATTTTTTTTATATATTACCATAATTAAAATATGAAAAGTGGAAGAAATATTGTAAAAAAAATCAAGGCTTTATCTTTTTAAATTTTTTAAGCTTCTAGGGTCAAGACTGATTAGACCATACACTGAGGAAGATAAACAATCTTTGAAGACTGAAAAAGAAATATAATTTTATAATAAATTATATTTTTCTTCATTTAGGGCCACACATCCACGAGTTACTTGACCAAAGGCTGGCATTTCTTCTGCTTTAGTCCCAGCCAGTCTTCCCTTCATTCCTCTCCTCTCAAGTGCCAGGCTCTGCGACATGTCGGCTTGCTTCTACTCTTTACTTTAATATACCAATCTCTAATATAGAAAAAAAGCAAGGACAGAAGAATGAATTTATTTTCTAATAATCCCACCTACACCTTTTGTTCACTGTCCAATAAATTTAGCAATTAATTTTAAATCTTTGTTGAATTGTTGAGTCTTTTGAAATTTGAGGCCATTTAGACGTTAATAATAATTAGATGTATTAAAATGCGTATTTTCGAATTATGAATTCAAAGAGATGCCAAAAAATTTCATCAATTCACTTTTCTATATTATTCTAAAATTATTTGTCAAAAAAAATGCATAATTGAAAACGATCCCATATATTTACATACATTACTCAGTATCTTTTCTTGTGTTCTCTCTCTATCTCGATCAAATTCAATCGCGTCGTGAGAAAGAAACAAGATAAATTGGATTAAATTCGGACTAGGGAGTCCTCTTCGATAACAATGTTAGCTTTCTTGCTTTCCTCTACCCCTTGTTACTTTGTTACTTATCACCCTCCTCTCTTCTTTCATGGACCAATTGATTCGCTCTCTTTTCGCTTTCAAGTCAATTTCCAATAGCGAATCTTCTTTTACTTCTTCTCCACAACTAACGATATTCTTTTTTCTCTCTCTCTCTCAAAAAGGGTCTTGTTTTTTAAATTTTATTTAGAACTAATCTACGTTTGAATTCAAAATATTTAAAAGAAAAATAATTTTTTTTTAAATTTTCGTTGTTATTGTTATTGTCTTGGGCATGTTAAAATTTAATATCTTCTTCGTTCCTTAAAAGTTTATTAGGGTTCGGCTCCCAGGCAGTCCGATGAAAATTTATTTTAATCAAATTGGATACCATTTGATTTAAATAAATATGCCTGGATCATTTGTATCGTAATCTTGTTTACTATATATCGTTTAAAAGTCTATCTGGCCTCAGATGCCGAAGACTTAAAAATAAAAAAAAAGTTTATTATAAAAATAATAATAATCATGAAGAAGAGATTTAAAAGTAGCTGGTCAGTTGATGTTATTAATTTGAGGCTGAAGTATTCTTGGTTTATTCTAATATTGAGTTTTTTTTATTTTTTGGGAAATTAGGATAATTGTTACTTTGTTTTGAAAATTTTTAATGAAGTGGGAAACCAACAGCAGAGAAAGAAAGTGTGTGTGATGCATTAGCAACACCTAAAACCTTATCCTATAACACCAACACGAATTGAATTGTAGGAAAAATAATAATGTTATGTTTATGTAGAAAAAAAAGGTTCTAGAATTTTATTCAACATAATAATTAAGAGGAAAATTTTGTTATCAACTAATAAAAAATCACTTTTTTATATTTTTATATTTATTAACAAATAGAGTAACTAGACTTCCAACTGTTACTGACTTTTCAAAAGTTACAATATATTTTGTACTATTTGCATGTTCCATATAAATTTATGAAATCGACTCAATTTATTTCACACTATTTGGAAAAAATTATCTAATTTATTAGATACGGTGCAGCCAATTTAATCAAAATCATTAGAAATTCACAAAAAACCTAAAATGTACATCAATAAAGTGGGCTCCAGATAATTTTAAGGCGGATAAGGGTTAATATTAATGTATTTCAAAGATCATCTAATAGATAATTGATATATGGATTTTAATCAAAATTGTTAGAGCCGATTTGGAGAAAATCGAAAAAAGTACATTAGTTAAGTACTAGTACTCTTTGAGCAATTTTATTTAAAAGTTTTGAGATGCATGAGACGAGGGTACCTAGCTAGCTTAAATATAAAATTTTAGGCTCGTAGGTTTTTTTTTGAGAAATCGTATTCAAAGACACAGAGGCCATTTTGCGAGACCCATTTTTTAGAGTCACGGGACTTCAAAACGTGTATTTCCGTTGAAATTTTGACATACAATTTTTTTGCGATCGCAATATTTTCTCAAATATTTCATAATTTCTGGAGTCCGAGTGTTCGGGGTTTTTTGTTTTTTTTATGTACAAGAAGTGTCAATAATAGAAGCTTTTCAAAGCTACGAACTTTGCATTTAGAAATAAGACTAATATAAATAGGGTCTTAGGTCAAAAATAGGATCCACCAAACAGTAACACCCTAAATTTATTTTCCCAAAGAAGAGAACTAGCGCAATCAATTTCTCTCATCCGAATGAGAAAATATGCCAAATTTATTCAAAATCGTTAGAGTTATTTTCGAGAAAAAATTTACATACATACCTATTCAGATATATACAAAATTAGCTCGTTTAATATTAGTAGATAGATATAGGTATGAGAAAGTAAAAAAGACTCTAGTTGGAATTTTATTCAACATAATAATTAAGAGAAAAATTTTTAAATTTTGTTTATCAACAACTAATAATAAAGCAATTATATTTTTTCTGTTAATCAACAACCCCCCCCCCTCCCCCCCGTGGCCGAGGGGTTAAAAATACTCACATGTCAATATTGATAACCTTAAAAGTCAAGGGGTGTGGCTTTGGCATTTATATTAATCAATTGGATTTATATAAATAAATATGCCTGGATTACAAATAACGTTATAAATTTATACATGTATCGTTTAAAAGTTTATATGGCCAGGAAGGCTCAGAAAAGATACAATAAGCTTGTTTATTTTTGTTGTGCTAAATTTTTTTACAAGTTTACTAATATTTCTACAATTTTTATTATCACTTTAATTTTCTTTATATTTTAAAATATCCAAAAAATAGTCTGATAAATATTTTCATATTTTACTTTAAAAGACCATGGAATAGAGATCAATACACTGTTTCACTCTCTAATTTTACAGCCCCGACCACTACTTCTCTCGAAAATAATTTTTTCTCTTATAGAATATCGAATAATTATTCGAAAAGGAATAAATCTCAGAGGAGCCAGCATCAACTTCCTAATTTCAATAAATCAAATCATCTCAATATCCCTTCAGCTCCTCTCCCTCCTAGCCCTAAATTTTTTCTAAAATAGAGAATATCAGAAAGTTGATAATGGTTTAAGTTGATAACGAGATAGCAGATACCAATATATCGAAATGCTTTACCATAACTCCAAAAAATATTTCTCTTCAAAATATTTAATGTCATAAATTATTAAAATTATTCACAATTTTCTTAGCTTATTACTTATTTTCTTCGAAATAAAATCTTTATTTTATTTAATATTTTATTACTCGCCGCACTATTTGTATAAATAATTTTTGTAAAATTTGTATGATAGGAAAATTGGTATATATTATAAATATAATACCAAAAATAAAAATTACACGGCTACCAACTGATACTGACTTTACATTCTTCAAAATCATCCAGATAAGCCTGCTATATAAAGAAATACCCCCCCAAACTCAGAAGAAATATTTTTTTACCTTTTTTTTTTTTTTTTTTTTTTTTTTTTTTTTTTTTAATAAATGACCTTTATTTAGGGAAACATATAAATGCGAGAATAAGCAAATGATTTATTTGTTAAACGTTTTTTTCGCTGAGAGGGAATATATTATAATAATAATTCCTCCCTTTCTCCCATTCAATTCAATTTTGTTATCAGATGCTTTTGCTGCTTCTGACGATAAGAAGAAAAAGAAGAAGCGAAGGCGAATGAAAAAAAATGTCTCCCAATCTCAAAGAACCATCTTAATAATAATAAAATCAAGATACCAATCTAAGACTTGTTGATAATATTTGTTTGATAACAAAAATATGTCAAAAAAATTGAATTATGATAAATTTAAGTGTCATTTTTGAAATGTGTCAAGTTTTTGATGGCCTTTTATTTTGGCTGACGAAATTCCGACTTGACGTCATTCTTCCTCTTTGACAGTTTTTATGAGTAAGGGAATAATAGAAAATTCAAAATTTTCTATTTTCTCTAATAATAATAATAAAATTTACGTATTTTATATTCAAAGAATAAAGAATTTGAATATAAAGTAGAAAAATTCTAAATATTCTTATATAGCGGTTTGTTCAAATCTCCCGATTGATTTTGTGAGTTTTGATTTCACTTTGTGCTCATTCTCACTATTTTAATTTGTTTTTATAATAAAAAATCTTTTTTCAATAATTGACGCAACCTTATTTTTGCAATTATTCCAGTGTAGTGTAACGGACGAAAGAAGAGAGAAAAAGAGATGAAAAAAGGGGTAAAAACTATTAAAAGTTAATACATAAATAGATTCATCAATACAATTTCATAAGATATACAACATAATTCATAACAAAAACATAATTAAGTAGATTTATAAACCATCGCTTCCGTAAATTAGAAATATATAACATAAATTACCATAAACAATCATAATCTTCTCTATATACAATTTACTTAAAATCATAATATGTACAAAACACAAGGTGCCCCGGGCTGGATCCAGCCATATCGGACTCTTTTGTCTATTTACCTGTTGATTGGAAGCGAGGCTGCGAGTGAAAGCGTCACTTCTTGACCAAAGCTACTTTGCGGGAGTCTTCTGCACCCAACATGTGATGTGAAATCAAGAGCACCAATTTTAGTATAGTATTTTAGTATTTAGTAATTTCGGTATAACAAAATATATTTTTTATAAAATGTCGTTCCAAAATAAATATTTCTTACATTAAAAGCTTTTTTTTTAACTTAGCAATAATATGAATGAAAATGATAAAAATATTTTCAGGCATGCATCCAAATAAAAATTAAATAAGTAATTATTTAATTTAAAAAAATTCAAGGAAAATAAAATCAGCGTTTATTTTCACTCTATCACTACCTCAGTTTAATGCAGATATTTCGATCACTCTAGAGCAACCATTCTCAGTGCAGATAGAAGAATTTTTTGATAGAGGTTGTCATATAAATAAATAAAATAAATTATCACATTCAACTTTTTTGTGCATGGGCTTTAAGTGTAATTATGCCCCCACCTCATGGCCGAGAAGTTAAAACTATTGACATTGTCAATATTAATAATTTTAAAAGCCAAGATATGTGGGTTCGGATCCCAGAGAGTCCGATGAAAATTTATTTAAAGCAATTGGATACCAATTGGTATCAATAAATATGCCTAGATAACAAGTACGTTAATAATATATTTGTAATGTCTATATGGCCTCAGATGCCTAGAGACTTAAAAATTTAAAAAAAAAGTGTAATTATATGATTGATATCTTCACGCACACTATCTTGAATCGAATATCTGCACTGAGGATTCATAAATGGTAGAGTGACCAAAATATCTGCATTAAAATGAAGTGTTGAGAATAATAAACACTGGTTTTATTTTCCTTGAACTTTTTCTGTTTAAATATCCAGCTGGGGCCTAAACAGAATTATTTAATATTGTTTAATTATCTATGTATTTTTAATCCAAAAGACGAAAAAAAAATCCTTTATAAAATAATATTCAGTTACTTATTTGTAAAATTTACCCACCAAAAGGACTAAAGTAAACGAGATATATATCCTTTTTTTTCGATTTTTAATCTTATAAAGTCCGGCTAAAAACTAAATTTATTTTTATTTCATAAATTTAAATGGAACATGCAAATAGTGCAACATATTCTACCATTTAAAAAATTCTAATTAGAGCCTTTTTTAATGAAATATAGCGAAATAACAATAAAACGAATGAAAACGGTAAACTCATTTTATAGATAAATTACAAGTAAATGTCTTCAATTCTTAAGAAATATATTTTTTATTTAAATTTGCATATGTATCTAACTCCCCTTTTGAGCAAAGAATAAGAAAGAAAGAGCTTCTGGTAGCCTATCTTATTATAATATTGGAAAACTCATCTAAATAATAAATAGCCCTAGAAACAAATTAATTTAATAGGGCTTTCAAATAAATAGATAAATAAATATTGATTATCATAAAACCGTCCCCTTAGACTCTCTATCAATCAAATTAACGGTTTTATTGATTTCATATTTCATTAAATTTTTATTCTTAGCTTACTTCAACTTATAATTGTTAATTTTATTAAACAATTATCTCCTAAATTTCGTTTTGAAAATTATAATGTCATAATTAAATAATTATGATTGTTTATGGTTTAAAACCTGGAGACGTTATTGGGAGGTGGAGGGGACACTCAAAAAATTATTTTTCTTCCTTTTAGGAATTTAAATAAATGAATAAATAAATAAATTTATTTACGATTTGCTTAGAGACACAAGTTCTAGCTGGCTAGGTCCAATCAAACAAATACAAACTAACAAATTACCAACAAAAAAACAACAAACAATTAACAAAACAAATATAAAAAATAAAAGGAAGCTTGCTCAAACTCCACCAACAAAAAGATTAAAGGACTCGAGGGTCAAATCATTTTTAAAATATTCAGAAAATTTGTACATGTATTTGACTCGTTTGTGTTTTGAATTCTTGTTTTGTCTCTGCATTATAATTTTGTTTTGTTGGTATATTGTATTATTTTTTTTGCAAAAAATAATTATATACTGCATTCATTTACATTTATGTATATAATATATCATGCGTATATATACATATTTATATGTGTACATGTATATATATTTATGGCTACATATGTCATAACTACATTTTTACTTATCTATTCAATTTCATATTTAATTATTTCCATTATGATTTCTTATTATATAATATTTATAATTATTATTATTATATTATTTTTACCAATCTTCATTGACCTCCATTCTCTATCTTTGCAATGCCTAATTTTCTATACTCTTCTTACTCACTATTTCAATCTGTTTCTTATATACGCATAGCAATGTTTTGAAAAGAGCGAGCTGGCTACAATAATATAATGTAACAAATTTTGAACCTGGATGGCAGTCGTTAATAAATTTTTTAAAAATCTGGTGTCACGGCCGCTTATGGTCCCCATCCAAATATTCTTCAGATGAAAGTGAATCTGAGATAAAATAACTCCAAAGAGTTGAGCCTCTATTTTTTTTTTTTTTTTCAAAAATTCTTTCATTTTTTAAAATTCTTTTTCAACAACTGAAGCCATTTAGAGTCCGTCCTTATTTATTTATATTAATTTGTAGCCAAAATAATTTGAATAAATTTTTCACTCAGAACAGGAAGCTTCACTTTTACACACAAAGGCGTCATGTATAATGACAAAATTTAATAACATTCATTTCTGATTCCGGTGATTCTCTATCATAACGAAAAGAAGAATCGAATAATCTGCATTGCTTTTAAATTTTCATTATACCTGGCCCCTTTAACCTAATGATGAGTGCAACTGATGTTCGAAGTGTTGGCACCTTATTTGCCCTGATGATGAGTCTAAACCTTGGCAAATTATTTATTTTCTCTGTTTGCCTCTCCGCATTTACTTTCAGAAGAATCTATTCAGTCATCAACATCTATATATTTATTAAAAGAACACACAACATTTTGAATTTTTTTCCTTAACGATTAACCAAATAAAAAGATTTTTTTTTTTAATTCCATGTCTCTCCATCCATCTCCCTTTTCCAATTAGATTTTTCACATCTCTCTCTCCCTCTCAATGAATATAATGGAAAAAAAAACAACCTTTATTTGGTGAATATATAAAATGAAGGTAACAAATGAAGAGAGTGAGAACTAGTTGGCATTTCAATTTTTCTCTTTTGATCATTTATTTGATCGAATTCTGAAATTGCAAATTTAAGAGTTG
>JAAAKE020091589.1:0-20186 GCA_010014785.2 Anisolabis maritima | reverse complement strand
CAATACGTTATAAAAAACCCAAAACACATCTATAAAGGGGGGAGGCAGCAAGGCCCCCCCCCCACACCCCACCTCCAAAAATTGCAAACATCAACACATAATTTCAACAAAAATATGAAAAAATTACAAAAATAATAGGTTTAGTCTTTAGTTTGGGTCTCCCTAAGCAAGAATCCTGGCTACATACAAATAATATATAATAATCAATAAGTAGACTAAGGGCAGCCAGGTAATATAGGAGAAGAGAAAAAGGAAAAATGGAGTAGTCGGGTCAACTCAGGAACCTCGTTTCGGTCCATCAGACTCTTTAGTTCAATCAAACAGAATTAAAAAATTGTTTCTAATGTGGCATGAGAGGCAATGTTTGTTTGTAACATTATCGAGTCCTCTCAGGTGGAGCACCTCATGTCACATGAGAAACAATTTTTTAATTCTGTTTGATTGAACTAAAGAGCCTGATGATGGTCCCAAACAAGGACCGAAGCGTCGATCCTGTCCGAATAAATAAGATTGGCCTGAAAACTTCGTTCTTTCTTTTTTTCTCCTCCTGGAATAATTATAAACGTGATCCAATTAAAATAATATATAAATAAAAAGTAATTCTTTAGATTTTTTTTTTAGAAATTTTAGATTTTTATTGAATTAAAAAATATTTCAAAAATCAGAATTTTATATAAATATGCTAATTTATTAAATATTAACGTGAATCTTCTCTCCAAACATCCAATTTGCTTTTTAAACCCTTTTAAAGATAAAAAAATTTTAATATCAAATAAAATTTCTTCTTGCTTTTTGAGAAATGTAAATATGGGGCGGGGGGGGGGAGACAAGGAATCGCAAAAATTCATAAATTCTATATTAAAAAAAAAAAAAAAAATTAAATAAGTTAAAGTCAAAATGGCGTCAGAAGTTACATCGTAAAAATAATTTTGTCTCCCCTCCCCCTCACACCCCATTAGAGATATCAGATTCCATAAGTGAATGTATAAAAACAATTGAAAATTGAAAATGTCTAAATTTATGAATTTTCAAAATGAAAAAATTCTTTCACTTCGAAAATTGAACTCGTGATCCTAACATTTCAGGTTCAATTTCCATTTCAATGAATTCGTGTTTAGTGAATGTCATATAATATTTTAACAAATAAATGATAGGGCTTTTAGTTGTTAATAATAATAAATAGCCTTTATATCTATTTGTAAATCCTTCTATTTAGATGAAAAAAATTTCATTTCTTTTTAATAAGTTTGTTTTTTCTCATAACATCCCTAATGATTGGCAGAGAATGTCTTAAATTTCTCTGACAGGCATAAAGCTATTAATTAGTAGATATATCTTATGTTTTTCATGATATTTAAAAAGAAGATAACGTATCTCACTTTTTCCTTTTTTTTTTTTTTAGTTGGCTGCTCGAATAAAATACTATCAAAATTTCACAGTGACTGAAGTCAATTTTTCATTTTCTTATTGCACAAAGATTGGCATTTTATGATATTTTGGATATTAATTTTTTCAGCGGGCCTAAGCTTCCCTCCCTAAAGAGAGGGAGCGATGGTTAATAGTCCCGGGGCGGTTGGGGTGGGCCCTCCCAAGCAGGGTCGAGGGATGGGATGTGACCTTTGCCAACCCAAGCCCTAAGGAAATATTCATGCCGGCCTGTCCGGGCGGCTTCTCATTTTTATTAAGAAATTAAATAAAAGGAATCAATCATAAAATGTGCCTTTGACAATCATAACAAAAAGAATTACAAAATAAACCGAATGTGTGATTCTGAATTGATTTAATTTATAAATAAAAAAACAAATATATATCCAAATAAAGAGGTACATTTTAAATTCCATTTTCATTAAAATTTTATATTGCTTTTTTTTTAAGATAAAATTGTCTGGTAAATCTAAATTAAAAGCACTTGAAATGAGTAAATAAATATAAAACAAGTAAATTACGGAGCACTCATATAGATTGAAAATTTAATAAAATTCATCAGTTTATAGCCTTTCTTTTCAAGTTTTATATTTAGGACAAGGCTGCCATGAAGGGAGTCAAAGAAGAAATGTCATTCTTGGCTCGGGTAACTCGAGATTGCCAAACATGTACTCATAAGATTAGGCAGTTCCTTGAGTTGTGGGGAAGAAGTTCCTGCCAAAAAGGGATGTAGATTGTAGGTAATGTAGATTATTTTCTTTACACAACACGGATTTTCTTTGGAAATGTTAACAAGTTGAAAATACATGCCAACTAAAATCGTCATTAGGGTTATTTCTCGAATCTTTGCTCGATGCATCTCCAGATTCCGTTTTGTTCATAGAATTTTTTAAACTTAAAAGCAGCAACAATATCTAATAAAAAAAAAAAATAAACGACTTATTCAACATCCAGTTCACAGTTCATATGAAATAGGCAAATTCGCAATCATTACCTTCAAACAAATTATTCTCTCTGTCAATAAAACGACAGCGCGAAATTTAAAAATATTTAAAAGTTCCTCACAAAAAAAAAAAAAAAGAACTAGTTACAGTTTCAAGTTCGAAAAAATAACGAACTTGAGTACTTGTAACTAGTGACTGCTCAGCCCCGAGTACTCACAAGAAGTGAGCCCCTGAGTGCATGTGAAATCTTAAATTTTTTGGTCCCACTATGAAAAATAGTGTTTGTTTTTTCCATATAATTATCAAATTTTGGTTTAAATTTAAAACAACTCTAATAAAATGTTAATAAAATTCAAATTAATACCTTCTCATTAAATATTTATTAAACAATACTTATAATAGTATTTATTTAATTTTCCTTGAAAAGTTGAAAAGTCTAATTCCCTCCAGATTTTAATTTCATTTAAACTTTTCGAGATTTTTTCTCCTTTTGAAATTTTGCCGAAAGAAAAAGTTTATCAATAAAAGAAAAAACAATTCTTTGTTTAAGACATTTTATAGAAATTGTCTTCCTTAAAAATTAAAATGTTTCTCCCAAAAAAGAAAGTGATGTTTCCTGAGAAACATTTCCTATTCAAACCAAGTTACGACCTGTTTTCTGGAATCGGCGTCCAAGATTTTTAAAATTCTCGTAATAGTAAAAATAATTTAAAAGTGGCGCGCAAAATTGTTTTTTAATAAATTTATTAATTATATATTTTAGACAGCTTTAAATGGAGTAATTTAAGAGTATTTTGTTTTATTATGAATATTATAAATTTAAAAAAAATAAATTATATGAAATAAATATAAAGCAGAGAATATCATATTTATATTCGAAATTATTTTTTTTTTCTGAATGAAAAAGATGTCACATTTCATTGTTTGAATAATTTCGCATATTTGCACATTAACATCTCTTTTGGTATTATAAATGCTAACAGTTTTTAATTCTATGGATTTGTAATAATTCATCTCTAGTTAAAAAAAAATAGACAAAAAATTATCCATTTAATGTTTTAAATTAAATTATAAATAAAATAATAGTCGAGTTTTTCTAAAATGGACTAGACGAAATGCGATAAGGAAATGGTGATAGGCGGAGTCTCCTCTAATCGGACAGGATAAAGCGAAGAAGTAAATAGCGCGGTATAATCTCTCCTTGTAATTGAGTGAGGGCAACTTGTGGAGGGAGAAACGTTTTTGCTGAAAGTGGGATTATGATTTCTGAGTTTACGAAAATGCCCAGAATGTAGTCTGAGAATTCTTGAAAGAGCAGATAGTATTATTTCGATTCTTGTTTTTATTTGTAAATATATCATTGTTAGGAGAAATTCAAAGATATGCCACGTTAATTTAATTTCATATTTTTAATAGAATTAAATGTTTGGAAAAATGCTTCATAGTCCAAAAAGATATATAATCAAAAAAATATTAATGAATCAATAAATATTGATAGAAATAAATTCAAAAAGTAAATCGCCTATAAAATAGGCATATAAACAAAATATGATATAAGTTCTTGTCCAAATTGATCTTAATGTTTTTCCTTTTTTAAATAGAATAAGACTGACTAGAAATAAAGATGTTGTTTCTCGACCCAAGGGTCGCAAATGACAACTGCAACCCTGCGTCAAAGTAATATAAAATTATATTAAACAAATTAGTCGCAGTTCAGGGCTTAAAAGATTGAGAAATGCTGCTCGAGCAGAGTAGGATTCTTCAAACTTTTTTCACCCCTTTTCAAAGTCAAATTTTCTTTGCGATCTCCTTAACTAAATTACCACAGGAAAAAAACTAAATTTTTTTTTGAAATTATTTGAAATATTGTTTATAATCATTACTAAAGTAATATGGTCAAAACCTCTCTCCTGGGGGGGTCAGGACTCCCGCTTTGAAGGGCCCTGGTCTAGAGAATACTCAAGGATTTTGTATTTTATTTTTCTAAATATAGATTTTTTTTTAAGTCACTCCTGATTGTGCTTTCACTCTTTTGCTTTATTTTCTCCCAGCCACTTTTGTTCACTATAATATAGCTATAAATTCTATTTCAATTTTTTATCTAAATATCTATCTCCTCTTTGTGTGAAATGACACTCTTGATATTCAAAGGCTTGTATAAATAACTTTGAGGGAAATCATTAATCTAATAAAAATAAATATTCCTTTATACGTATATTATGGATCCTTTAAGAGAAAAGGGTAGTAATATTGTAATTTGGTGTGAGATAGTAGAAACACTTGTGTTGAGAACAAGAGTTCAATTTTACTTTAAACTTTAAATTTAATAATACATTTAATATTTTTTTTTTCGTTTTTTAATTAATATACAATTAGCAAGATTCAAATTAAGGGTTAATATAAATACAATAATCAATTTGAAGAGTGGGTCTATTGAAAAGATGAAATAAAATAGAAATCTTTAAATCCTACAAAAGAATCCCGGAAAGGAGATAAAAATAGACTCTTAATTAAGTATAAAGAATCTCAATTAATTATATATTTTACAGTAAAATTGTATCCTTTCGTTTGAATTAAAATATTCAACCAGCCTGAGGTGAACCCTCAGTCCTCCATGGTTCCTTTTTTTTATATCGTTAAAGTATTATATTTCTGGCTGCTTAATAATTAAATAAAAAAAATAACGAGAGGAGATGTTGGCTTTTTTCATTTGTTAAGATCTCCAAATTTAATATTCAAATATAAAGAAAAAAAAAAAAAAAACTTTAAATTAGATACCTCAAGCCGTTTTTGAGATATCGTCTTTTAAACCTGGCCAATTTCAGATTCAATAATTTCTCTCTTTATTTTGTTCGATAAATTTATGAGAAAAATAAAAGTGGGATGGGACAGTTATATTCCATTGATTTATTCTATTCGGTCACCATATAAATCATTATATAAATTAAAACATTATATATTAAATAAAATAAATAAATAAAAAAAAAAAAATTAGAGGCGGATTATTTATTTGATAAAAATACTTAACAAGATAGCATATGGAGTTGTCATAATTTATTATTAATCAATTTCAATGATGCAATGTTAATCTTGGCATTAATTATGTTAATTAGAGAAGTAGTGAGAGTGGACGTGTGGAGAAAGGCGGCAGGGGCAGCCAAAATAAGACTGAATGATACGAGAGTTGTCTTTTATATTTCGAGATTTGAGACCAAAAACAAATCTTTTTGACGGCCAAATGTTCATGCAATATTGAATGTATGCTGGTCTCACTAATGCCCAAGGATACCTCAATCTCACGATAAGTCACATGACGATCTTGCAGTATCAGTTCACGCACAGCATCAATGTTTTCTGGAACAATAAACAATTTTGGACGACCTTCACGAAATTTGTCCTTAACCGAACTACGGCCATGATTGAAGTTGGCAAACCAACGATAAACAGTGGTCCTTGATGGTGCTTCATTGCCAAAAGTCAAATTAAGTTCATCGATGCACTAGTGTTGGGTTAATCCACGTCTAAAGTTGTAAAAAATAATCGCTCGAAAATGTTCACGATTTAATTCCATTTTTAGCCGTGATGAATTGTTTCAAGTTATTGTAAACTATACAAATAGGGCTCGTATGTCGATACCTTCTGAGTACGTATACCATCAAAAATGTCAAACTTCACGATAGAAGCGTCAGTAGTGCTAGTTTAGCGCAATCTCGAAATATAAAAGGCAACTCTCGTACATTAGATGTTAGGGTTTTATATTTAAGAACCATTATTGGTCTTTGAATAGAAAAAAAATTTTGCTTTCATATAAAGAAAAAGTATATATTTATATATATTTAAATAATTTAATTATGTATATTGTTAGGTGCTTTTATGATATAAAAATATTGTTAAAAAAAAAAAAAATTTAAATTTTTTAAAAAAAAAAAAATTCCAATTTCAAAAAAAAAAAAAAAAAAAAAAAAAAAAAAAAAAAAAAAAAAACAATTAAAAAACAAGTTAGAATCTCATTTTTGTTTTTGACATGCAATAAAATTAGAGAAAAAAAAATTAAAATAAAATAAACTGTTTTAAAGAATTTTTGTTTATAGGTGAATTTTTATTAGTGTTTTTTTTTTTTTTTTTTATTATTATTATATTTGTTGTGATTATTGGATTAGAAATGATCGAAAAGAAATTCGATCAAATTCTATTCCAATATGATTAAAATAATTGAGATAATAGGGGCTTTCGAAGAACCCTGAGACAGAAAGGGTGCAGCCAATCTATCGTCAATTCGCGTTGATTGGGCGTAAATGGTCCACTCTTTAGAAACATTCTTTGGTGGGGACTGGAAATGAATCCCAGTTCTAATAAATGAAGAGAAGGTATCTAGCTCTGTACATGTCATGAATAATTAGAATGGTTTGCAATTAATATTAATTTTATATATATATATATTACTTGTAATTATAATAATACACTAATTATCTTCTGCGTCTGAATGTTAGCGCGTCATGTAATTTTTTCATGATTCATTTGGAAAATAAAATAAGCGAGAAAAAATAAATTATATTTAGAAAAAAAAAAATAAATAAAAATAAAATTATATATATTATATGAAACAGAAAGAAGAGAAGCTGGGACATCAGCGTCTTTTGGCTTTTTCAGAATTATTTGACTTTACTCGGGACATCTTAAAAACTACTTTAACTATATCCTCTTCTAAACTTGTATTAATTATGAAAATCAATTTGGGCGTTTACGGATGAAGTGAGTTTCAAATTTCGTACGATATAAATATAATTTATAGATTTTTAAAGCAATAAATATCACTCAAACATTACAATTTAAAAAAATAATTATGCATATTAAATTTCAAAAGTATCATTGTGAATCACTTTGTAAATTAATCCATTTCTCATTTTGTATTGTCTATCATAATATTTAATATTTAAATTTAAAACCGGAACACAAGAGAGTCGTTTACAGAGTCACGAAGGCCTTAAAACGCATTGTATCCAATGGATTGGCATTTTTGCATGTGTGATAGCACTGCTCCAATGTCTTGGGGCTAATATAGACCCGACGTCCAATGCCTTAACAGACCCGTATCTGATTTTTTTTTAAATATATTAATCAATTTTTTTATATTTAGTTTATTAAAATTCAAATTTTAATATTAAAAATAAACACTGACCACTTAGAAAAAACTAAAAGTATAATAATTCTGATAAAAATAAAATTTCTGTCACAATTTTTTTCCTTCATGTAATTTTGTCTTTTTTTTTTTTTTTTGGTAAATATACTCAACCCCTACGCCTACGTGTTGCCACATGCTCAACCCCCTTAAATTAAAAAAACCCCTGCGTGTGACATTTAAATTTTAGTAACTTCGGTATAGAGAATAATAATCGATTCTTTTTTTTTTTCTTTTTCGTAAAAAAGAATATTTATTTATATATTAAAAATGTTTTACTGTGAGATATTTATACAAGAGTTATGCGCTTTGAATATCAAGAGTGACTTGGTTGCACAAAAGTAGAGCTATATATTTGCGGGAAAAACTACACACGAGAGACAGAGAAAGCCAATTGAAATAATTCTTATTATTATTTGATACACACTTTAAAATTCAATTGAAAGTGGCGAGGAAGGAATCGAGATGCTCTTGTAAAGACGCCAACTGAAAAAAACATCTTCACCTTCAAGGGAGAGAGAGAGAGAGAGAAAGAGCGAGGGTGTAGTAGTAGTGTGGCATGACTACAAAGAGTCAAGGGAGTCAATTACATCCGGGAGCACCGGCAAAGGAGGCCATTTGCAACTATCATTAAAATATATAAATAAATATTAAAGCACAAATTATATCTGAGTACTCCCAGGACGGATCAGTAACAGAATAATTTAAATATATTTATGAGAATTGTTTAAAGGAGAATTATATTTAAAATTTATTTAAATTAAATTTTATAACTATCAGAAAAAATAGGGGTGTCAAATCCATATGGACTGATAGGCCGCTTGTCATACAATTTTTATTAGTGCAATAATTAGAATTTATTATTGATGAAACGATAAGAGTTTAAGCTATCAGGCCCGATTAATCAATCATGCTTAGATCCCAATATTTCCTTTAAAATTTTTCCCTCTCCTAACTTAAAGAAAATTCTTTCCTGAGGCCTTTATTATTTTCCCGCTAAGGCCCGGATTTTTATAATTTACAGAAAAAACAATGTTTGTTTTTTTAAACTCTTTTCTCACCAAATACTGGTTATTGGAATAAAGGTCGATTACTCGGTTTATCCTACTAAATGATAATCATCAGTACATCTCTATTAAGACCTAATGAAGTGGTGTCTGTAATGTTTATTTAGAAGGAAATGGGCAGAGGCAACCAAATAAAAAGCCTCCTATATTCTTATTCAGTTGCAGTGAGACGTTTCGGTTCATCTTTAATAAGCCATCATTTGACCCGTTATTTTCTCATTGTTGAGCAAGAAAATGAGAGATAAATTTGGAGAAGACAAGAAAAATTTTGTATAAAGAATTTAAAATATTTTTTTTCGTAGAAAGGTTTTTAATTGTTGAAAAGAAAATTTTTTTTTATAATAATAAAAAAAAAAAATAAAAATGTAAGCAAAAAAAAATTAAATAATATAAATCGTTTTATCCCCGATATATTTTTCCTTTTTTTTTTTTATTAGTTAACCTAACCTCACTTTTAGAAATGAATGTCAAACTCTTAGCGCAGGCTATGCAACGTCATAATGACGCGACACTCAATAGCCAATTAGAAGCCTGTTATGGCAAACATTTTCCTATTATAATATAGTAATAATATTGATTATGATGTGAGACGACCATGTGATTAATTCCGGGCAAATGTAATTTTATATTATGAAAGGAAATAGGAATTTATTTCAATTTATTAATACATTCACTCAGGAAACCATCTGAGTTTCATTGTAATTTCCTTTGATAATATACATATGAATGCTAATGTTTAAAGATGTACATATTTGACTAACTTGGTGCAATTATTTTGATAGTGAGTCATCAAAATGTTTTTATTTTTTGTGTATATTCATTATAAATTGACAAATATGAATATTTTTATTAAGTACTGATAATAGTTTATTAAAGATGAAACGAAAGGTCTTAGTGCGAGCAATAAGCATAAGAATTGGATGCTTCTGCCCATTTCCTTCTAAACAGTACCTCTAGTAAGTATGTAGAGTCTACGAAGTTATGGAAATTTCCTTGAGACACCGGAACTAAATTTGATATCGATTACGTAATAGCATCATAGCCCAACGTTTATTTATGATGAAAATACTTCTTTTGAAAAATTATATAAAACACAAAAGCAAGTGAAAAAGTTTTTTTTTTTTATATAATTCACCAGAAATATTTTTATCATAAATAAAAGCTGGCCTGAGGATTTGATGAAGCTCATGAATCTGAATTTTTAAAAATTTTATTGTTCATTGACACCTTTTTTTTTTACACAACAAATAAACGCATTCTTTCATCAATCATAAATATTTTAAAGTTTAATAAATATTCATTAATATATTAAAAATATAATAATTTAAATGAATCATTTTTTTGACGTTTCCGAAATTTTATCATATTTCATTTTTTTTTTACTAAAGTTATAGGAAATAAATGTTTTTCTTCTTTTTTAATAGTTTTAAGAATAAAGGCTGGAATTTATTGATTAAAGAAAAGAAAAAAAAAACAAATAGAGAAGTTGTTTTGTGCTTTGCTTCTCTGCCTCGGAGCGAAAGGCTTTATTTTTTGATTGGTAAAAATTTTTGAAATTGCGTTCTTCAATGGAAATGCATGATAATCAATCTATAGATATTTAAAAAAATAAATATAAGTCTTGTATTTAAAGAATAATTGGAAATGGCGGTGGGGAATTTGGGGAAAAATTTTTAAATGATCTCTCGTTAATGTTTATAGAGATATTGATGCTATTTTTTAGAACTAATAAGGATTTAGTTTATTAGTAATTGTTAATTTGAGTAAAAAATGTTTGATATCTGATGGAAAGGTTAGATCCAAAGTTCCGCCCCCGCCTGATCCCGTCACACACACAGCCATAATTTTGAATTGATCAAAATAATTATTGGAAATTAATAGCTACATCGAATGAGATGTCCAACCTATCCTCCGATTTACAGGGAACTTTATTTACACCTTATCTCTTTCACACGATTTTCAAAAAAAGAATAAAAATTTTTTTTTGCTGTGCATTTACAATTGAAAAACTTAGAGTTTGGGCGGAAGAAGAGAGAGGCAATATAGGAGAAGGTTTCGGAGCGAATTTCTTCCCAACTGATGACGCATGCGCAAAGAATGTTCTTCGTAAGTTTATTTTAGTTATTTTTTTTTACATATCTCTGATATTATTTTGTTTTTTCCGTTATTTTACTTTACAATTAAAATAATTGAACAATTATTGGTTTGTTTTCGATTATGTAAATAACGCTTTAATTCAAAGAGACTCACTAAAACTATGCCGAAACAGTTTTTCCTCCTTAGACTGAAGGGGTCCCCCTTTTTTTATTGTTTATACATCATAGACACTTTATGCCTACGAATGTTAAAAAGAATGGATAATATAATCGTTAAAGTTTCTATATTTTAAGGAAGTACAAACCTCACAAAACAAAGGCGGTGGTTCGCTTCCCTACAAAAATTTATTTATATTATATTGAATACCAATTAATATAAATAAATAAGGACGATGCCGAAAAAGACTTTAAAAAAAGGGAGTCTAAAAGAATGCAAAGGAGTATTTTTGTAGCTTTTAAAAAGAAAAAAACGAGGAGTACGGTTGATAACATTAGCATTAATCCTCTCGACTAATCAGTCGAATGAAAGTAGATCTTTAAAAAGAGAAAAATCGATGACATTTATTAAAAACATATTTTAAACAATTATTTGTCTTGTTTTCCGTTCACAATATAAACAAGCCATTATCAACTATCTTCAGAACACCCATAAATAATTTACATTCATCATAATGGAATTTATACCATCATAATATAATACATTACCCATTTTCTATTACTTACATAATTTCAACTCATTATGAAATCGCTTTTATGTATAACACAATGGAACATAAATGTCAACCTTTATATATTTATTATAACCTTTTTCTTTTTAAATATTTCTTTTTAGTATTAATAAATTTTATATATATCCAACTGGTTTTAACAAAAGAATAAGAATTAAGCCACACAATCAGTGTATAGTCAAGCTGAATAAAAGATTTATCTAATATTTCTTTTTACCTAAAAGAGTTGAGAGGATTTCATTTACTTATAAATGCACAATAGTTATTGAATTTCAAAGAGAATGATAAAAGATATTCAAATAAATAATTTCCTCAGGACGATTTGTGAAATCCTTTTTTTATTAGAAATTGTATATTTGTATCTATAATATTTTATCTATCTATCTTGATTCAAATGAAAATGTAACAATATCGGTAGTGTTAGTATATGCGCTACTCAAAAAAGGCCATTATTGTTATGTGCCACATTTTAAATACTAATTTTCTAAGTAAATAAAATGAGATTTTGAATATAATTAAAGTTATATAGCGACGTCAATATTTGATAACAAAAGGGATGGATTTTCTATATTCTAAGCCAGCTTTCTTTGTGATTGGTTGAAAGAATGAGAGGGGAGGTTGGCCAAAATGTTAGTTAACTCTTTGGTGGGGGTAGATTTCCCCATCAGAGAGCAGAGTGGGAAGTGACGCGAGTATAAAAATAGGCGGCTCAACGTAATTATTTCCTGAAATGTGTACGAAAGTACAGCAATATAAAGAAAAAATTTCAAACCATTTTTTGTTTCAGTTAGAAACGGAATTGCCGGGTGCATCAGGTGAAAAATAAAAACAAATTTGTTATTTTTGCTGACGTTTCGTACGCCTGTCAGGTCATTCGTGAAAATTTGTGGGCTCGAATCAGGAATTTCCGCTTTCCCGCCGGACGTGCTACCAGCACGAAAAAAAAGCCGAAAATCCAAACTCATTTCGCAAAAATGTTTTATCTTAAATTAACATATATATTTTACTCAAATAAATTTACCTTGTTAGCCCTTTAGAAGAGTGTGACAGGCGTACGAAACGTCGGCAGCAAGAACAAATTGTTTTTATTTTTTATCTGGCTGCAACCTGGAGCATCTCTAACGCAGCAAATCAACTACTAACTACTATACTAATACTAAAAGCTCTGTTTTATATTTTTGTGAATATACACCTTTTAACTGCAACAAATATTGGACATTTAGGGATCAGATAATCATGTATTTGCAAGTTATTCGAAAAGAACAATATCTGATAATAATAATAAATATTTTTTTTTTTTTTTTTTTTTTTCTTTGAGAAAAATAAAATATTTATTTTCTTTTTACGGAATTTTTAATCTAATTAAATAAACATGTTTGATTCTAAATTTGTTTTGTGTTGTACAATAATATAAATACCCCCGAAAACATATTCTTATCTCCTTCATCCTCCAATGATTCTATATATAGCTTTATATCTTTCCGAATGAGTGATTCGTGTCATCATCTATTTCACATGAACCTTTCCGTGTACTTGTGCTTATAAATAAAAGGCCTCGATATAGATGGAACGATTTTGGAATAGTCTTTATCGGTGCGCAAAGAAAGCTCGACTTTTACAAGCAAACATCATTTATGATCTATTATCAAAAATATATATATATATATATATATATCTAAATAAATTCTTTATTTATTTTTTCTTTCTCATCCAGTTTGTTTTTTTCTTAATTCCCTTGATTTTATAAACTTTTTTTTTCTTTACATACTTGAAATTTCATCTCATGTTTTTCATTCTATTATTTTTAAAGCTCTCCCTCTATGTCTCTCTCCCCCGTAAAAAGATTTCAAATTTTCCGCTGCTTGTTTAAATATAAAATGTATATACAACTTCCGATTAATCCTTTTCATTTTTTTTTTTTTTTTTATTTTTTGAATCCTTCGTCCCCTATTATCTTGAATAGGAGCTTTTGCTTTTATGTTGTATAGTACCAAAATTAAAATAAGACCTTTTCTTTTTTTAAATAAAGAGAAAAATTGAGTTTAACTTTGCTTTATATAAAACCATTTCAACAAATCGCTTTAATTTGTATACTCTTTTTTCGATTGTCAAATAAAAATATCATTTGATAAAATAACAAATTAATCGAAAAAAAAAAAAATTATTACTTTGGATTCTGTTTATTTTTATATGGAGGCGACTGTTTTTTTAGAAAACGCAATTAAAGATGATTTGTCTTTTGAGCTTATTGAATGGTTAAAATAAGTGGGATTTTAATCAAAGTTAATTGAAATGTTCTCTGACCGGTTAATTTTGTAATTGCTTAATTTTATTACTGATTAATTTTTAACCGGTTGGTTTATTTTCAGTAAATCGGTTAAAATATTTCTGAAACTTCTAGCCGTAATTTTAGTATATGAAATAGAAGGAATTGTATGATTGTAATTTGCGATGTAATATTTGGGGTCCCCGGGGAAGAAGAAGAGGAAGGGAGGTGAGGGGAGGCAACCCTTTTCAAAATTCAATCACACGACAACCAACGGACATCGTCAGCAAATAATTCATAAAATATAATATTTAATTTTATTTACGTTGGTGTTGAATTTTTGAAACTGGCAAAGATAAAAGGAGTTGCAGTTGGTGTTGTCGTTCTATTTATTATTTACCCTCCTCTTAAGTTGACATTTTAGTCCTGGTTGGAGAGAGCACATCTCAGACACAGATTCGTCATTGTAAATTGTTAGGGTACATGTAAATAGACAGAGTTGAAATATAGAACCTAATTCAAAAGAACTTGAAAATATATCTTTCTATTTATTATTATATAAAATAAAAAGTTTTTTATTTATTAACTTAAAAGCAGAATAATAAATTACTGACTTAAAAACCTAACAGAGAAATGCTGTTAGCTTAGGGATCTTGTAATACTAAAAAAAAAATTAAAAACGGGAGACAAACTAAAAATTTTATTCCCGCATGGATTTTTAATTCAAGCTTTTCTTCAACAATATTTTTTAATTTAGTAATTATAAAATTTTATTTGATCTTTTTTAGATATTGGTTTTATTTTGTACCATTTATTTAGTCTTACTTAGAAAAGAAATATATATATAGAGTATATAAAATTCAAATACATACTAAATTGTTGTAATTAGTTATGGAGTGATAACGGTTATCGTTAAATTTATCGTATATGCCTCTTGAATGTGCCTATGTAGTGCAATATCAAATCTAGAGAGTTCTTAATTCTTGGATCACCTTCTCGAAGAGGTGCGAACTTTCCTGTCTACTTGATGTCAACAACTAAAACAATATTTTACTTGTAATGGACAGGATTGTTATTGTGTTATGACACTCGAAAGGTGCTTCCCTAATAAATGTCAAGAGTGATTTTAAACCAAAGAGGTACGAAGAACTTTCTTCTAAAGAACAAACAAAATAATTTATTGTGCCATTTGTAATGCCAAACGTCTATGAATTCAATAAAATTACATTCTAGTAAAAAAGAAAAACAATAAAAAAATTTGTAGTGGTTGGGGAATTGAAATGGACAAAAAAGTAATACTTTTAGTTGTCTAATTAATGTATAAAAAGATGTCAAAGCAACTTTTGTTGTCATAAAACCAGTGATTTATTTTTCTTTTTAAGCGCATTTTGTTGTCATAAAACCATTGAGTAATTTTTTATTCCAAATATTTTTTGGTGATACAAAACTATTGAGTTTTTTTTTTTTTAAGGGCCTTTTGTTGTCATAAAACCATTGAGTTATTTTTTTATTCCGTGTTTTTTGGTGATACAAAACTATTGAGTTTTTTTTTTTAAGGGCCTTTTGTTGTCATAAAACCATTGTGGTGACATAAACCACAACCCTCTTAAAAAGTAATTGGCCAATCTCTCTTTTGTTTTGCCTAAATGGAAAATAAAATAATAATAAAAGATCTACATGAAATTCAAAATCATCAAATTTCATCATGTTTTACCTATTTTTAAATTTAGTATTTTCGGATTTCATTTAGGTCTCCTAATTATCCATTAAGTCGAAACCAAAGATAGTGATAATTACATTTGAGGGGATATTAGTTTTTTCTTTAATTATTAAAACTTAATCATTTGAATTAGATGTTAGTTTTCAATATTTGATTTGATTGAGAGGTTGTTGAGTTTTTATAAACACTTGACAATATTTTCTACTCAATTAAATTGAGAGAAAACTATGATCTAAACATACATAGGAATTGTATGAATAAAAGCAAGCCATACAGCTATTGAAAAAGTTTTGATAATCGTTTAATATATTCATTAATACTAATTATTTAAACTAATTGAATTCAATTTGTATAATAAAGTTAGAAAATTGTGGTATCCTCTCAAATCTCGTATGTTCTATTTTCCTTGAAGTGGATTATATTTATTCCTTTCTGTCCGCTTCTCTTGTTCTATGAGGTTAATAAAAAATTTTATTAATTTAATTAAAAGAATATTCATAAAAATAGACGAAAAATGAAATTATTTACTCAAATAGATGTAAATGTTTCCGGCTTTGAGTTTCTCAAGGGTATAGAAAATAAATGATCTTTATATGTTTAATTCCGATGGTCAGAACAGACACACACACACTTATTTACACATACATACACACACACACACAATAATAAATCAGATTGAGAATTGATGTTTTAGCAAAGTGAGGCTTGACCAGAAATAACCAAGGGGCGGATTTAACAATTTGCATTTAATTAAATAAAATCTTAATTAAATTTAAGGGGATGTCCGAAATTAGAATAACTTTTGATATTTTAGATTTAACATTCTATATGGCAGCTCTTATCTTTGAAATTGCTTTAAAATCAAATCCCTATATTTATTAAAAATTTCGCAAGTCGATGCATTTTAATCAATTTTTTTTTTTTTTTATAATTTAATTACAAAAAAATTTAGAAATGATTCTTATATCATTGACTATATTTTTGTCTTTGTCTTATTTCTTTTAATCGGGGTCAGCATTGGAAATCATAAACTCGACCGAAAGAAGAAATAAGCCGGCCTGGGAGGGGGAGACTGACATGGAGAATGGGAGGAATATGTCCTAGCTACTTGCCATCTAGTTAGTACTCTTCAGATGTGAGTCCCAGAGTGATTTTATTCGGCTGAGCTAGGTCCATATTTTTTTCAATTAATTGCTAATTTAATCAAATTTTATTTCTCAAGACGAATCCATGCTTAGATCATGAAGCAAGAGCTCTACCTCGGTTCTAATGGAGAATGAATATCTATATATGTAAAGCACGTATTCAGAAACGCTCTTAAAGAGAATTTTACTATGCTTTTAAATAGAATTTTTTGAGTTAGAATTTATCTTCTCTGATTAATTAAGAGACCTTAAGGAGGTTCTTTGAATTAACAACTTAAGAAAAAATTTAATGTAAGATATTCTATATAAAATTTAACAATCTTAAGGTATTTATCTTAAACTCGTAAATTGAAAAAAGAGCCACTCGCGGGAGACGAACCCACGTTCTCTATGGTTTACGCCCGTGGGGGTTTTAACCTATAAACTAAGCATCTCTTACGAGTGTAAGATTTTCGAGTTGACTTATATAGCCGATGAGTAGGCTAATCGTCACTTTGCCAATCGGTTAGAATTTATAGGTTATCCGGCACCTAAATCAGGATTTTCAATGAAATAGAAACAATTTTAGAAAATTTAGAAAATATAAATTTCGAGATCTTTTTACCCTAACTCGTAAATTGAAAATATAAGGCACTCGCCGTTCAGAGCCGCTGGTCAAGTATCTCCCCAGGGTTTCCCAAACTGAGGGTCGTGGACTAGCGTTAGGTGGGTAGCGAAAAAATTCTAATATATGACAAAAAATAATGCAGTGTCGTGAAATAAAAAGTACACACAACTTTAACGTTGTTTATTATTTATTATTATGCAAACAAAATATATTTTATTTTACAATATGTATTTAGTATATAATACAGGGTGGCCTAAAAGTCAGTTTTTCGATCTGCATTGTAGCAAAATTGTATTGGTAAACTAACTTATGGGTAATATTTGGGCTTATATTTGTATTAATAAATATTTGTGTTGAACTCGCTGTTTTTTTTATTGTTTATATCATTGTTCTACATTAAATTACTTAGTAGTTACTTTTCTTTTCCCTCTTTTCAAGTAATGAAAACGAAAAAATTTCATTTCTAAGATTGGGACGCGGTGCTTAAAAGTTTGGGAAACCCTGATCTAACCTGGATCTTTGGACTTAAAGAAAGTTTATTCAGTTTCACCTCGAGACGTTGAATAAAAAAATTAGTTTTTTCTTTTATGGAATTTATTTGGAATTTTATTTGATTGTTTTTTAATTCAACATCTCTCTAAACTACAACTCGAATTTCAGTAAAAATTATACTTCAAAAATAAAATGCAATTTTTCTTTCTGGCGATATGTTTGTATTATTTTAATATTATTATTATTATATTATTTAGTGTAGAAAAAGAAGAACGGATAAAGCAGCTAAAAGAAAAATAAACAGTTAAATTTTCAGTCGACGTTTCACACCCTTCTTCAAGACCAAAAACTGTTAAAAAATTATACGTCGGTGTTATTGTGCTAAACATAAAGTATTTAAACAATATTTTGAATAATAGAATACATTTAATGTGCGAGTTGTTTGCTCCTAATAATAATAAATTATATAACACCGGCGTGTAATTTTTAGCAATTTTTGGTGAAACGTCAACTGTTTATTCTCCTGGCTGCACTCTCCTTTCATCTTAGAGAACATCTCTAAATTCAATCACATGAAAAAAAAAACATGATAATTTTCTGTAAAAATACATTTAGAGATCTGAGAATAGTCGAATTGAAATAAAGTTTAATATATAATTTTTTAATGAATACTCGAATTTATTTACTCTTGAGTAACTATTTAAGAAAAATTAGTAAAGGTAATCTTAAAGTGTGACTAAAGCGTCTTTTTATTTCAATTTCCGTTTGTGTATATATATATATATATCAAATAGTTAGGGAGCTTCCTCTACATTCCGAGTTAGTTTGAGCCCCTCCAGATTAGCATGAGAATTAAGGTGGCATTTGCTGAGTAGCGAATAGCGAGTGCCACATCGGCCTGGGACGAGATTGATTGCAAGTGGGACGTTTGCCATATTACAAATGGAAGTCACATTTAAATTGAACTTTCAGGCACAAACTTGATGTTCTTGGGTGTCGAGAGTTGAGGTTAGTAAAAAAAAAAATAAAAATAAAAAAGATATATTTAATTAAAGCAGGCACGTAGCCAGGCATTTTTTTAAGCGAGGGATGCTAAATAAACATATAAGTCTAATCTATTATCGTATACAAAATAAAAAGAGACGGCTTTTGGTTAGCTAGAATAATTTCAATGATAAATAAATATATAAAATATAAATCTGTAATATTTATTGAATAAATTCAATGCAAGTTTTCAAGTTCAAGTTTTTTTTTTTTTACTTTGTCTTAGCTATATATGAAATATATAGTGAGAAAGTATCGCAAAAAATTCAATGTCTAGATTTCAACGGAAATACACGTTTTGAGTCTAAAAAAAAATGGGTCTCGCAAAATGCTCTCTTTCTCTCAATGTGTGTGTGTGTGTAAAGAAAATTTCTCAAAAACGAAAAAATGTTCGAGGCTGAAATTTTATATTTAATTTAGGTAATCTCATCGTATACATCTCAAAGTTTTTCACTAAAATCGGCCAAAGAGTATTAGTACATTTTTTTTTTTTTTTTGAAATTTTCAAAATTTACTACAACGATTTTGATTAAAATTCATATATCCATTATTATTTACTCTTAGAAATGTATTAACCTTATTCCCCCAAAATAGTTTGGGGCCGTTGTTCGGTTAAACGGCGGGAGTAACCTCTTCTTAAACAACTCTAACGAAATCGATTAAATTGGCATTAAACGGCTAGGAGTTTCGACACAAAAAATCTGCTGTGACAGCACATCACTCAGCTCTCTTGAGTTAAGTAAGAGAAATTTGTCTGCGTTTAGTCACATCAGATTTTTTTCTTATTAGATATTCAAAATAAAATAACTAAATATAGAAGTAGAACTAAGCCGGTCACCGAATGAATATAATGAGATGATTATTTTTTATTAGTGAGAGAGGAGGCATTTGGTCGAAATGTATTTGAAAAAAATACTTGCCCAGCTCTCTCCCCTTCCAAAAAAAAGCTCTATAACCGTCAAAGAAAAATTATTATTCAAACTACTAATATTAATAACTAAAAGGGATGCTTGTTATTTTACTATTTCATAATGGACCGGCCATTTTTCTCAAGTTTTTTTTTTTAATCCTTTTTAAGCACCTGAGGCCACATAGACTCTATCCATATTTATTTGGTAGCCAAATCAATTTTATCGCTCAGAACGTAAAGCGAATCAGTGACCTTTAGATCATAAAGAAAGAGCTTTCCCTCAGTTCTAAGGGACACTGACAAACAAGAATATAAAACTGAGAGATATTTTATATAATTCACTTATTTTAATAATAATATACATGAAACCAGCCCTATGTATCTCTCAAATTAAATAAATAAATAAATTATAATATATTCTGAAATATTAAATCTTTTACAAATAGTAAAAAAAAAATTTGTCTCAACAAGTAAATAAAAAAAAATTCTTATTTTAATTCTATGTATGTTTTAAGGGTAAAAAAATAATAAATTAATAAATCGTTTATTACTCGCATTTCGTC